>JAOCPT020154445.1:0-13996 GCA_026546935.2 Palythoa grandiflora | reverse complement strand
TGTGTGGGGCGGGAAGGGGGGGGGGGTTGCGCATGTACCCAACCCACCCCCTCTGCATACGGGCCTGTAAAATATAGCCATTGTACTACAGAGGTATGTTGTAAGATGATCTCCTATATATAGTTTTAGAGAGTTGCCAAGGTCCTCGAGTGAGAAAGAGTTATGCAACATATATTACAATCATATTTTCCAACTACAGGTTTCTCGCTGTCGCGGTTAGAAAATTCTGCGAGTATCTATGATGTTTTTTCATCTTCCATTTTTTACTCATCTTGTTCTGCTCCAAGCTTTTTGTGTTTCCATTCGATCTACCTGTATTTTTCTTCGTAAAACTTAGCTTTGAAATCAAATCGCACTATGAACAGCAAAATTCATACAATTACTTCATTAAAAACCATTTGTAATTTTAGTTTTACAGGGAGTGGAAATAACTTCAATCAAACAGATATATTTTTAGCTCTGTCATATAAAGCTAGAATAAGCCTTCCATTTTTAATTTAGTTCAAATTTCCAGTGGGGGAGACGAAAGTTTTTAGTTCAGTATGGAGGGGAGGAGTGGAAGGGACGGGGGGGGGTGTAGGGGGGCGACGGAACAGAATGCATGCTTTATAACCCATAAAGGAGTAATTAAAGATGAGAGGTACCTTGCATTTATGTTTCCGGCATATGCACCAACTTCGTTCCTACGACTCGGTAAATTAACTTATGCAAGTCTGTCGACTTTTCTGTTTTCAGCACACACATGCGTTCGTCCTCAGGACCCTAAGAATGGATACGCCACACCACTTGGTATTACGATTTTGCATCTAAAATGTATCTGGGGATATTACTTCAACCCGAAACCTAATGGCGCTACTGGTTTTACTTTCGTGGCTTACAGCTGTCTAACAGGAAACAAGTGGGTAACTTACGCTACTGGGAAACCCGTGGAGTTGACATTCGTTCCGGATTGTGTTGGTAAGAATTTTACATTTTGAGTTGTTAGTTATTTCCCACAACACAACCTTCAAATCTCTTTTTTAAAATCTATTTTTTGTTGTAATTTCCTGTTCAAGATATATGTTTTTTGACACTGAAAAGTTAATCCATGGAAGTCCCAAAAATAATTTTCTCGTCACCCTTCAAGGAGTGTAAAACTTTTTCACTATGAGAGCACACGACAAGTACAAAATTTTAACCCAACAAAAAAGAAATTAAGACATGAGAACTGATCATTTGCTTATGGATCGCCACTGCCTGTTAAAACAGACTCCTTAAGGGGGCATTCTTGTTAAAATTTTGGTGGATAGTGAAAGAGTTGAGAAGGAGATTTGAAAAAGGAAATTTTTTAGGACAAGCACCAAACCGTCCCTCCTGACCATGCGCAAGTGCAGCTTTGGTTTGGGGACGGTTCGGCGATTTTCTATCACATATTAACTTCCAAGTTAATTTTTTAACTTCTCTTAAAGTCCCAAAACTCAAATTTATCTTTAAAACTACCAATCCCCCCCTCCCTTAAATTTAACACCTAAACCTAATCCGAAAAATATGAAAATATTCAAGATGCTTCCTTTGCATTCAGTCTGTGAATGTAATTGAGGATTTTCAAAATTTCAAAGTGGCGTTTAACCAGAATGCCTCCTTAAAAAGAAGTAACGGACTGCATTTGTTTTTAAAATACATTTGGACTGGAAGTAGTCGATCGGTCACCTTTTCAAAAACTCCGTACATATTATTTTCTCTTCCGTATCTTTGCAGCTTACACCAACCCAGGCCCTGGATTTTCCTGTCCAACTGGTGCAGTTTACGAAGCAGATTCTGGCGGAAAGTGTCGTGAGTATGATCATAAACAACATGTTAACTAAACTTTACTTGTCTCCTCGCACTTAATCACGTCTTTACCACCTTGCAGCTAACTAAAAATCTCAAACTCTGAATTTATTTCATGCTTCTTCTACCTTCCAGGCTGTTTTTCTCTGCAAATTTATTTCATGTACGTCTATGCATCCTTGCATTAATTACGTTCGACGAGGTGGAATGCGTAGGATTGATGCCATCCGCATTTGAGAGATTTTCTTCTGGTTGACTATGATAAATGCCTCGATTTCATGCGCTACCGTGAGTCAAATGGTAACTAACATGTGCTTCGACGTTTTTCGGCGTACTTCCGTCAATATTTCAATGTTTACATGTTTGTAAATCAGATGGAACGTACTTCACTAAACTGAGATTATTTATAGTATAATTTTTACTTCTTTATTCTATGTATCTTCCACATTGTACTCAGCTACCACTCACACATTAATCTTTCAATTAACTATTCACGTGGTACATTAACTTATATAACTTTCTTGCATATTTATTCCACTGTCTCCCATGAATGTTGCAGTCATGCAGTTATATATCCATCCATTACAATCAGCTATCCACCTTTGTCTTATTCGTGCTTATTAATTTAATGTCTCCCCAACTTGGCAATTAGCCATCCGCCTCATCTGTTAGGACTTGTTTTTGCTTATTTCAATTATGTCTGTCCCACCGTGTAGCCAGCTGTCCACCGACACAATACTTATTCTTGTTTGTTTATTTCATGGAAATTAATTAAAGATTATAAGTTTAATGAATTTATTTAATTCCTTTCCTTAATCGTAGTTAACTGTCCACCTGGCACATTCTTTAATGCCACTTCCAAGAAATGCCAGGACTGCGTGATAGGCTCGTATCAAGACGTGGATGGCAAGACCGAGTGCCAGGTCTGCTCCCTAGATAAATCCACCAAGAGTACAAGGAGCAAGAATGCAGCAGATTGCTTGCGTAAGTACGGGAAGAAATCGAAGGAGTTGTTGGACAAGAAGACACAAAAGGAACATACAAAGTCTGAAAAACTGTATCTGTCTGTCTGTTGCGCCTTTCTGTCTATCTATCTGTGTGTCTATAGCTACCTTTTTGTCTGTCTTTGTCTGTCTGTCAAGTTGTCTGTGTGTTTGCTTCTCTGTTTGTCTGTCTGCCTAATTCTTTGATCAACTATCTGGAAAATCGTTTGATAGAAAACTGACCAAAGCTAAGTCGATAAGTAGGTTGTAAGATTAAAATTTGACAAACTTATTTGCTTCGCCATGTGTTCAGAAGAAGACTTTGTTGCTTATCGCCAGAGCAGATCATCATGAGCGTTACTTTGCTTATCTTTTATCTATTGTATCTATTTCTCATTAAATTTTTCGATTGTTCAGCCGCTACGAATTTCATAAAAGCTGTTTTAGGATACACAAAAACATTATTTAAATGCGCTAGCATAACATTATACAAAACTCTCGCGGCAACATAAACCCTGGGGATGACTTTATAGTCGAAAACATTTGGTTTTATGAACTATTTTAAACATTTTTATACGGGCTTACAGTAATAATATGGTTTTGACTGAAATTTCATTGATTTTTTTTTATTTTTTCGTGATTACAGCAAAGTGTCAGCCCGGCTATTATTCAGACAACGGCCTACACGAAGCCCCCAACTCGCCCTGCGTGGCCTGCCCGCGCGATACATACAACCCTTTCTACTCTCAGACCTCATGCCAGTTCTGTCCCGTGGGCTCCCATACTTCTTCCACTGGAAGTACGTCGTTCGACGATTGTCTAGGTAAGTGTTGTGTTCTATTCGTAAATACTACTTTTTGTAGCGCTTCTTTTGGTTTCAATTGTATGCTATCTTTCGTCTGATAAACGTCTGGCCTTAAATGGACGTTGCCCTTTAATAAAAGTGGCATCCATTCACATCGAAACAATAATAAGCGCCTCTCTCTAACAAACGCCGCAAATGCGCAAGAGCGGCGTTTTATTTGAATTTTAGCAAAAAAAAGGTGATAAGTGGTTTAACGAGTTCAACAACTAGCAGGCAAACACAATTAGAAATCCTTCAGTTGTCAGTTTCATTTTCTCGATTTGTTAAAATCCATTTAGCTTGGTATAAGATCGATTATTGTTTGGTTTCTTTAGGCTCCTTAACACTAGTATGAACAGCGTTGTAAATTTCAAAATACCATGTATATACTCACTGGTGATAAATAAACAAAAAATAAACGCCTCCCCGTAATAGACGCCTTCCTCCAATAAACGCCGAGTCCAATTACCTCGGGGAAGTCGGGGGGATGACTACAATACTACATTAATGTATCGCTACAATAATTTTTCTGGTACAAAACCCCCAACTTTTTAAAATATTGATGCTCCCAATACAACATCTTCCCGTTGGCAGCATAAACGCAATTTGATTGTTTTTTTTGTACAGTTCCTGCCTCCATTACGCAGATTGCTCCTTCTCAGAACGTTGTCTTAACGGAGGGACAAGACCTCGTCCTCGAGTGTTTGATCGAAGGCAATCCTGCGCCTAAAATCACATGGTTAAAAACAGCAGGTAGGTATATAATCGGGGTGTGTAAGTTTTGGGTCGGATGGGAGGAGGGGGGAAGGAAAGAGGTTTCTATCTTTTTGGAGGCAAGCGTGGCAGTGGTCAGGGCGCCGGACTTGAATGCGGTTGACCCGGGTTCAAGTCCTCTCTGACTACTAGTTGGAATTGTCTTCGGGTAAATCCCAGAGTCAAATCCACCACGCTTTGTAAATAGCCAACTGGTCTGCCTCCTGCCAGTTGGGATTCTTAATCGTGTCGTAGTGTTAGTATTCTCGAAGATATTAGCTCTAGAGCTACGAAATTCCAGGGTAAATAACATTTGTTTTACTTTTTTTTCTTAAATATTACGTAAGAGTCTGTAGCCCAATAGAACCCCCATACACAATAATATATAACAACAATAAGTTGTCTGCCTTAGGTCTCGCGCATTCACAATTCTATATATCAACTCCAATAGTTTGTAGTTATACGTGAATCATTGTCTTAAGGGAACATTCAGAACTATTTCAAGAATACTTGCGATTTATTTCGAGTTTTGAAAAGAGCACTCACCGGAATGATGTGGAGAATTCGTTATTTCGGGTGCTCATGTACTATTCTGTTGTAAATTGTCGATAATTAATAATTAGATCTTTCGGCCTCGTGGAAAACAAATTTATAGCCCATTCGGACGAATTATTTCTTTTAAACTTTGAACCGATCAGTGGTTGATCAGTGGTTGCCCGAAAGTAGCGGACAGAGAGAAAACATTAAAGTCTTTCCGGCTTTTTGTCGTAGCGGCAGCATAGAAAACCTGAAGACACTCATTAGCTCTTCTTTTAACATGCTGATGGTATACGTTTTAGCTGGCCTGCCAGTTTGTGTGTTATTTTTACTTGATAATCAGTCGTCGTGAATTTACCACAGGTGTGGCACCAAATCCTGACCGGGTGAGCGTTACTAGGCTGCTAGACAACAACGATCTGATTGGTCTGCGGTACCATCTGTCAGTGATTCAGGCAAACGTTGATAGTGGCACTTATGAGTGTAAAGCTGAAAATGGCGGCGGTGCTCACGTAGCAACCAAACGAGTTACTGTTGTCGTTAACTCAAAGCCTCCGACAGTGGCTCCTGATGGCACTGCTATACCGCAGATTGGATGAAATTTGGGGTAAGGTTCTATGATAAATATCTTAGTTTGATTAGCGGATTAGCAGTTAGAAATGGGATTAAGTCATTACAAGTAATTTTTAAGTACTATCGAAGCATTAAACCCTATCTTAATCTGAAGATGGGGGCAGGGGGGGAAAGATTTGGTCATTTAACCCCCCCCCCTCCGAAATTCCTTTATGTTTCTCCCTAAGCTAACAAAACTTTGCACAAGTATTGACTGTAGCAAATTTTGTTTTATTTTGGTAATTAGGGTTTCTAATTAGTTATGACGTCATAATGATGTCATTTTCTCCATTTAGACATCAGTTTTTTAGTGTTTAGAAGCGATGGTCAAAAATCATCTTTTAGGTTACAATTTGACACTTATAACCTTCATTTGAATTGCTTCCGTACACAAATTATGTAAAAATGGCATCAGTGTTTGTTATTTTCACTAGCAAATTCATACATAGGATCTGAACTTCCTGTTACCATGGCAGCAAACAATAACATATCGGTCGGAACTTGATATCAAAGGATTTCCGTAAAATTTGAGGAAAAGTCAGAAAATTTTAGCTCATATGGATAAACCGTCCAAGAGATAGGAACTGAAGAAAACTTCATGGTTCCACCGATCCCGGCCAAGATAGGATTAAGGGATTTGAATAGACTTTTCTATTGTAGCAATCATAAATACTTTTTGTATCGAATTTTTCGGTAAACAGTATTAACCACGTTCAGTGAGTCAAATAATTATATTCATTTCGACAGCGATGTTTACTGAAATCTGATAGGCTAAAAAGTGTGATGAAGTCAGATGTGTAAATCAAGTGAGGCAAGGTATACTACAATAATTAGTTTTCTAAGCTTTCGCCGATCTACGGCATCATCAGGGAACCGGAATGAAGATGAAATCGTTGAAGTGAAAAGTATATCGGGCGAGCTGTTAGGCTAGATAATAGAGGTTCAGTAAACAATGGGACAATGGTAGGTATATAAATGCGGTAGAAATAGTCAGAGCAAACGGTCTATATAAACTCGCCTCCGGATGCAGACACAAAGTAGCATTCCTCTACAGAAACTATAAGATTTGAAACTCTAGTTCGCTATATTTAAACCGGATTCTTACGCAATTTTATTTTATTTTATTTTATCCAATTATTCCACACAATTCTATAGAATTTTACTACAATAGCCTATTGTTTTTACTCACCAGTACATATGTAAATAGTAGTTAATATACTTCGCGGAATTATCATCTACTCGCAGAACTCCCTGACGACGGGCAAACAGCCTAGAAACTTAAGTCGGAGAAAAAACTCGATTTTAAATTTTAATCTAATTCTAACTATATGTGACACAAATTTTTTTGAAATAATTTATTTTGTTGATATACATAGAAGAAAAGTAGTTTATTTTGTTTATATACATAGAAGAAAAGTAGTTATGAGAACGCTAAATTTCACTTTAAAAATGTACCGGAGACTGGGTTGAGATTAGGGTTGTGATATAATGTCAAAATGTTTCAGTTCATTGTGTCTTGTTTTGGTATCTTTTGACCGGACTTGACTCGTGGTTTTACAACGTTGGCCGTTTGGCGCTCCTCAGTCCTCCTGCTCGACGTTTTAACTGTCTTGCCGCTATTGTTGTTATTAATACAACTGAGTTATTTGGATGACGGTTTCAAGTAAAAAATGGAGTTTCAAGAAGTGCCCTGGAGCTATAAACTTTAAAACGTTTTTCGAACAATACAAATGAAATGGTTATAATGTCAGCAAAATAATTCAGCCATATAAACTTTAATTTTGGGCAGCTTTCGGATTAATGTACCAGCTCAGATTGTTACTGCAGTCGCAGTAACAATATTTTTTGAGTAAGCGGACTTCCCAATGAACACTGAAGCCTGGGTACTAGCCAAGTGAGCCAGACTATACTAAGCAATGAGTATGACTAGATTATTCGTGTCAGTTGTGAAATAACGGTAGTTCAGATTGAGTAGTTTTTTAGAGTTAAAGAGACCAGAATCTTTGTTATCTACAATGAATTGAATAACTGCGATGGTCTCTCAATTTTGTGTTGTTACAAGTGCAATATCGAACAAGAAACTCCGTTGCAAGATGCATCGGCAGCCACACAAATGTTTAATTTATAATAAGTTATATTGCGTTTAAAACAAAGAGAACAATGAAATTTAGCGCAAAACTCTTGAAACTGATACTTTAAAGTAGAAAGCTGACAAATTTTCATTATAGTTAAAGCCAAATACATGCTCACACGTTGACAAAAGATACACAAAGGAGGGACCTTGAAAACACATGCACGAAGGTGGTGCAAGCAAATGATGAAAACCATGTAGCCATAATACTTTTAAAAACTTAATGAAATAAAACACAAATATGTATGGTTACTGTAAAGTCTCCATCTAGTTTTTCGGCCCTTTTGATTTTGCAATAGAAACGTTGTTTTAGTTTGTATCCGTGGTACTGATCTTTACCATTAAATTGACTGTAACCTTTCCATCAAATTTCCTTCTGTGTTGTCAGATTTCTTTTTCTTTCCTGCACGGCTGGTGGTTGTATTCTGTTTTTATTATTGACAGAAGCCAAGCCAGGAAGGGGTGTGAAAGAATGCACTTCACTAGTCGGTCGTCATTTTTGTTGGCGTGGTTTATGATAGATACAGCATAAACCAATAGCTTATAAGGTTATATGGGTAGTGGCTGCAAATTAACCTAAACAAAATGGTAAAGATAACCGCTTTCTATTTCAGCCACTGAATAAATTTGAAACCTTCTCGAAGCAAAACAAGAGTATATCCAGATCGCTTTACGCATTCTCGTTGAGCAAATTCCAATCTAGTGAAACAAAACACATTGGAAAGTCTTACAGCACAGTTTGAAGATTAAAAGGAATAAAGAGAAAATCATGATCAAATAACTAAAATACCTAGATATAGAATGGGGCCTTTAGAATGAGTAAAGTATTGTTAAAATAAAAGAAAGGGATTTGTTAATATTGGTGTTTGGAGAGTCACACTCGCTTGACTTGCGGAGGTACCAAGTGGATCTTTTATTGTGGATCCCAGCTTCGACTGCTTGATTTTACATCTAGCTCAACCCTTCTCTCTTTCTTTTCTCTGTATAGCTCGTCTCTTCTGTTCCTGTGTTTTCTTCTTCTACTCACTCGCTCACTACTCTAATTGCTCACTCGTACATGCCTCTTTTATACGTATTCTGATGACTTTGTTCTTAAAATAGTCTCTAGACATTGTTGACAAGTAATTGTTTTTGAATCAAAGAAAAGCATCTTCTAAAATACATAAAAAAGAAATAATTTCGACATCAGTAAAAAGCTGGTTTCGCAAGGAACACATTCATCTGACTTGCTCAGTCATTTGGCTATGAAAATACTAAAATTTAACTAAATTACTTAAGATTCTGAATCGTCTGAAAATCACATTTCAAGAGGCAGATAAACAATAAGAGTGTTGTAACAAACTATATAACAGAATTATTAGATAATCATTTTATTAAATTTTCAATAGTAAAGAGAAAGTATATTGCGTTTTATCTTGCCACCTTCAAGCTGTTGACAGATACCTTTTATGATCTTTATGATCTTTCTGATGTGTTTTCGTAAACAGCTTTGTGAAAAGCGAGTGCTAGATGAAATAATACACTGTTCCTATTGAATGGAAACGGTTATCAATTGACGCCGTTTTGTATTGATTCAACGCAATGATAGCTTCCCTAGCTCATAAACATAACTAGCGTGGTAATCAGGATTGACTTAAAAGCCACAAGGCACCTGTCAAAATTTTGTGAGCTCAGATTGTGAACAATAGAAGGTAGTGTCTGTTACATATATGTGCAAACACACAGGCTTATAATGTTATATAGTTAGAACGAACGGACGACAGAATGAGAAAGACATCAGAATGTAGAGAGTTCGCACTGAGAGCCTTACGAATAGCCATGTAGAACGACGAACCAAAGAAGAATAAAACGGTGCCGTTCCCGTGTACCAAAGTGGAGTTCATTCTCCATAGAGCAATTCCCCTTCATTACAATGTCTCGTTGATAAACAGAAACTTTCCGCAGATTAAGGCGGCAAGTACTTGTTAAAGTTTGACAATGAGAAATTAACTGTAATGGGTCAAGGGCAGCGCCCGGTAAGTCTTAATGATATCAGAAATATCCCACGTGCTATTTATCTTGTTACAGTATATCTCCTGACTATTTTTGTCACTTAACAGTACACAGTACAGTGATTTCTGGAATTTCTTACCTTCGATGGAGCCGAGGAAAGCCAAGCTCATGGCGATTGCTAAGAAAGTCATTTCTAAAAACGTTGGCCAAACATGGCGAATCACGTTAGCTGTTTGAGAAGACATTAATAAAGAACAAAAATAAGTTTAGTAATTATACGTATTGCCAAGCTAGCGTGATAATTTTGGTATGGAAAAAACAGTAACGTCAAGATACAGCAATGGGTAGAAAGCCGGACAAACAACTCTTTTCACATGTACTAACATTCTTACGTTGTCACGAGCTTTGACTCTGAAAATTCTTCACAATATTATAAAGTCAAACTGGGTTTTGCAACAAATCAAAGATTTAATTTCCCGCTTCGGCTATAAGTGGTTTCTAATTAAGGTTTCTTTAAAACAACTTAGTTCTGCCCCTTATTATTTACACGTTATTCCCTTTTAACTCAATCGTTTTATTATTGGCAAAGATATCCAACTATTTTTCATTATTAAAGTATTTCTCATGAGTTGTGAACAACGGCAGAAGAAAAACTTGCAAGGCAAACAAAACGCATCAAAGAAAAACAAAGAAAAAGTCTAATATTCATCGAGAAACAAACAAAAGTATGTACTGCCGCATCAATACTTCAATGTTTCTTTTGTAAAAATCCTATGAAATTTAGTTTTGTGAAGAACAGATTTGTGTTTTAAAGCCTGTAAAACCTTTGACTTGTAAAAAACTAATACGTAACTGAAAAGGGTCGTGTTATAAATATTGTGTGATCATAAAAACAAATATATACTGGATTTTCAAATGGGCAAACTCTGGGTTAAGTCGATTTGTACCTTCATAGCCTGGTAGAAATCAAGGGAGAACTCGAGAGCAGTGAAAATGTTTGACGCAGTCAAAAGTTTTCATTTGCTCAAGAATTCTCACAATATTTGCCATGGAGTTAGTTACAAAACATTGCAGATTTGAGGACAACCTTTTAAGCAATCTTTAAATCAATATTCTGTTTTCGTTACCTTAAGTTATCCGAGGTAGACACAACTTGTGGTTGCGATAACTCTTTTTCAATGAAGAAAACGTTAAATGAAGAATCTTTTGGACACACTTTGATTTATAGAAATACGATAATGTAGTTCTTTCTGGTAATAAAAGTGGCAGCACGATAGAATTAATCATTAATCACAATGAAATTTCTCTGGGATAGGAAAACAAAATGTAGAGTAATATAAGTCATTAGCGGTTGGTGTCTCAATAGCTGGTGTGACAGCATCACGGGTAAATAAATTGACTGAAAACGTTTGTGGACCTGCTTAAAGACACGAACGAAGACTCTTGTCGCCAGATGAACGCTCTGATAGACCATCGAGCATTATGGGAAGATTCACTTTGGCTTGGCCGTGGCCGGCGTTGTAGTCATCGACTATGAAACTGATTTTTGCCCCTTAATATAAAAGCTACGTATCATTTTAAAAATAAAACATGTTCTCCGTGCATTCATAGCCTGGTGAAAACTGAGGGAGAGTTCGAGAGATCAGGGAAAACCCGAAACGCGGTTGAGGGTTTTCACTTGCTCAAGGAGCTAAACCCCACCCAGATTGTTTTAAGGGGACAATGTAAAGGAGTGTTTACCGCCAAACTTGAAGTTTGTGAGATAATTGTTGATGAAGAAGTATATGTCCTAAAAGATTTGAAACACCCCATGCCTAGCACAAAAGCAGCAGAAAATCTCAACCTGATGATAATTGTGGAGGTGAATATTTAACAAATAACAAATTATTGTCAAGGACAGTGTGATGAAACACTTGACAACTGAAATGGAACTGTATTATCAGGAATCTAGTTGGTAATGCCAATTTGTCCAGACTCCTTTTAAGCGTGAAAAAGCGATTCAAACGGTCAAAAGCGATATCACATTTGACTAATGAGCGCAGTTTGTTGTCGTGACTCAACCGGCAGTGAATAAAATTGGTCCAAACAACAGTAAGGTATATCTGTTGTTAAAATTACCTTCAATGAAAATTGACAGCACTTCGAATGTGGCACTCGCTTCTTTTCGGTGTCACTTTATCTCACATGATATTGTAAAATAAAAGTTATGTTTGTGGAGTCTTTTTTTGTATAGTGGAGTTAACGTCACTAATTTGGCTGCGAAAGTTCCCGCAATGATCCCAGCTCTTAGGTATTTTGACAACAGCAAGCAAGTACACTTCATTCTTCTTTCTTTTTTAAGTTATCATGTTATTTTAGATAGCATGCATAAGGTCTGTTAATCATTATATACACAGATATATACCGTTATATCTAATTGCTTGAACTTAAAGAGATTTTCTTCCGTAATTGATACTATGCTACTAAATATTTATAGATTCAAACACACAAACCTTCATATTTAACTGCTTGCACGTATTAAGGTTTCCTTCCCCAAGTACTCAGTACTACGGAATGTTTTGTTTTTTTCCCAAAACACTTCCCTTCCTTTCCTTTGGAGTGGTTGATTATTTCGGTAGACGATTTTCTACATTAGTTTTATTAACCACCACGTGAACTACTCGATTAATTGTTTATATAGGTGAATCTTTGTTTACATCATTTGCTTCATTAGCATACCTGCATCTCTTTTTAACTGAGATACAAATTAAGAAGTACTGAATATTAAAAAGCTTTGCAATAGAAATCTCTTCTGAAAGAAATGGGACCGAGAAGTTAAATACTGCTCTTTTGATTCGTTTTTAAATATTTGAAATTTTACAAATAATGTAAGAACTTATTAACGGTTTTGCCTCCCAGTGGTTTTGCGTTTTTTGGACACCAATATCATCTGTGAAACTGTGTATACAAAACCAAATTGTGGTCGCTAACCTCACTTTCTTTGCCTTTCTCATGTTTTAAACTCAATTCCTTTTTATTTTGGTTCTTTCTCTACCTAAAGTTGTATGCATATGAAGCAAAATGTAAACAATGACGTCAGAAAAGATCCGCCTAGAGAGTTACATGAATTTTGACCATATTCCAGGCTGATTATTACTGGTTACAAGAGTACAGCCGAGGTTTAAACCTGAAACCTTGTGGCTCGAACGCAGAGATTTTACAACTGTGCCAACTACGCCACTGTCAGAACTAACACCGGGACACCGTAATTACCTTTTCTCCGATTTCTGTTAGATCACCAGCTGGCAAGACAGCAATGTCAGGCTTGAGCGCACAACTGCGTAGAATGCGATGATACTTGCCGTGATCAAATGCTCTACCAAACAAGATGTTGTCTCTGAGAGGTGCATTCTGAATCCAGGCCAACTGCGGAACATAAGCAGTTCTCCCCTAGAAGAAAAGATTGGTTTAACATTTTAAGCCCCAAACACGTTAATGATTTGTTGGTAAATTCTCCCAACTGAATACCATACTTTCTATATAAACAGTTTGGGAGAATTTGGCTTTTCAACTTCCATGGCTTATTCTACTTGATCAACTCTCATTACCAGTTTTATTAATTGGTTTGAGTAACGAAAGGCGAAGAATATCAACTAGAAATATTTAGTCTCAATCATTATAAGGAAGACACAAGGAGAGGACTGGTTCTTTTTTTACATAAAATTGTAAAAAATTTAGTCATATTTTTCCTTTGTGTTTTAGTTATTAACTTGTTTCTTACCCTTTTGTGCCGCGCTGTTTGACATTTAAAAATTCTTATTATTCCATTATCATTATCAAAGTTACCACAATCGTTATCAAAATTATGAATTATGAATATCGTGTCATGTCTTGTGTTTGCTGTGCCTTCTGATTGGTTCAATATCGTGACATGTCACGTCTTTGCTGTGTCTCCTGATTGGTTAAATACGGTGTATGTCATGTGTCTTAGCTATGCCTCCTGATTGGTTGAAAGTCGTGTCACGACTTGTCTATGCTGTGTCTCCTGATTGGATAAATAACGTGTCATATCTTGTCTTTGCTGTGCTTCCTGATTGATTCAATATCGTGTCATGCATTGTCTTTGCTGTGTCTCCTGATTGACTGAATATCGTGTCATGTCTTGTATTTGCTATGTCTCCAGATTGATTGAATATCGTTTCATGTCTTATCTTTGCTATGTCTCAAGCTTTTGTTGTTTCGACATTCCCATAAACACACACCAACAGAGAAAAAAGGTATTAAAAGAAAGCCATGAAATTCATACCCAGTCAACATACTAACTATTTCCAAAGCAATTGAGGAATTGGTGAAATT
>JAOCPT020153567.1:0-14008 GCA_026546935.2 Palythoa grandiflora | reverse complement strand
TATTTTTTCAGCAACTTGTTCTGCAATGGCGTTGCGAGACAAGTTGCTGAGAAAATTGCATAGTGTAACAGCGCCTTAACACCACTGGAGAATGTTTCGCCTTCGACTGAATAATACCAAATGTGAGGCATATATGAAACAACAAGCGGTTCGGCCCAAGCCTGTATAAAACATATATCAATGTATGTTGTTCAGTAGTATGAAAGATAGAACAACTAATAATAATAATAATTGTCCACTAACGAATTGAAATTTAGGTATGACGAAATTAACTACTATGACTGGAACAACCCTGGAAACACTAAGGAGAAGGGAAAATCTGTTTTGCATTTCACTCAGGTAAACGAAAGGAAATATGATACAATACTGTCAGTAATACTGTCACTGCATGCTGAAGTGTACAATTTTGGATTTCGAGTTATAGCGGATTTCCCTTGAGCGTTAACGTTTGATGATGTAACTTCAATCCGCCGTTGAAACGGTCGGTCAGTAAACCATTATGTCAGAAAACAATGCATTGCTAAGCGGAAATAGACACTGGTCGATTAAGATTACTGAACAGGATGAAATGTGAAAAAAACCCTGAAAATCAAAAAAAGTAAATTATGTTGTTTTATCGAAAAAGATCTTTTAAATAATTGTTTGTGAGTTATTGCAAAATGATTTTTTTTTACCGGCAGTCTGGAAACTACGCGGTTCATTGTTCAAATGCTCTTTTCTCGGTTCCAGTTCTTACAAAAATGAGGGCCAGTTACAAAAAATATCAATGATCGCTGAATTTTCGTTACTTTGCCACGAAATTTGGCACAACTATAGAGAAATACTTTAAAGAACAAAACCGTGTTGGCGAATTTGAAAAGAAATCCCGGTTGATTTTTTATTAATCGATTTCTTCGCCTCTCGTCTAAAAATATTTGCAATTTTCTAGAAACAATGTTAAAAATGATCGGCTTTCACAAACAAAAATCGCCGATACGGTTTTGATCGGCACACTTTGACGAAGTTAAAATTAGATAACAAACACTAGCGGAAGTTAGGATCTGAGCCACTGTTGACTTCATAAAGGCAAAAACTGAAATCGAAAGTAGAGCGTCAGTTCGTCCAAACGATAACAAATATATCAATATAATTTCAATATTGATTTAGAGAATTTCATAAGCTTTCCAGTGATATATAGGTTTATGGGTCTCTGATAAATATCATACGAGATATTGTATGAAAACTAGAAACACCGCTCAAGGTGTTTAGTAACCTTAAGGCTGGAAGAAAAACAACTATCAAACTTCAGTTTGTTTACAACTGTAACTCGAAAATCAAAAGGAAAATTTTTTCCTGAGACACAGTTTCGTCCATTTCTTAATTACTGTCCACATATTTCACACACATTGACCCAATGGTCGGTTTTTATTGGCGGTCAAAAAGTGGCTTTCCACTTAGCAACAGGTGATGTTCTGCCTAGCAACGTGACAGTCCAACCGTTTCAACGAACATTTGAAACGTCATCCTTAAACGGTCAAGTGAAATCCGTGGTACTTATGGATATCACGGGCCCATACCCACAGGGATTTAGGTTTAATTTTTATAGAAATTTTAAATCCTAAACAAGTAGAAATCTGAGAGAGAACCCCAAGAGAAAATACGAGATACAGCTGTAGCTAGCACTCTCTTGTGTCAATTTCAGTGAAAACAGATGAAAACCATAACCGGTGCACGTTAACCCTTTCAATCCCAAGCAATTTATCAATATCTAACTTCTCCTTACATAACTCAAACTAAATAATATAAATGGTAATGAGAAATAAGGAACTGATCATAGTGATTAAGCGCTTGGACGGTTAAGAAACAAATATCACAATCACAAAAGCAGCAAATCGCAGAGGGTGTGTTTTTATATGATTGTTTCACAGGGAGCATGTCTCATCACACCCTACAATGCTCGTGCTTTTGACTCTCGCTCGCACCCCCCCACAAAATAACCTGCATACGGGTCTGTGTCAATCGCCATATATTGTATCGGCGGATAACTGCAGCCAAACAAGATGGAAGAATACAGGTGATGAGTAACTTTGCCACTTCTAATGAGCAAAACAAACACGAAGCACGAAGACGGCTTTGTAGGGCATACAAAATTCATTTTTAGCTTATATTAAGAGGGCGAAGAAAATACGTTCAAGCGATGTCGTTCTCGTGGAACATAAATTCAGGGAAGCACGCAATTGTCCAGGACCTAAGAGGGTATCTGATAACTGATACTGAAGAATTTTAACCGATATGTGATATTTGGCCGAAATTTTAGATGATAACTGATAATTAGCTTGATTTTTTGCTGATAACTGACATTAGGGTACCCCATACAGACCATCTCATCTTTTTTGTACCTTAAGATTTTGATTTGGACAGTGCTTATTGTAGCTTGTAACCTACTTTCTTCACCTTTCTTACAACTTTGCTGTTCTCAAGGTGGTGTGGAGGGCCACAACACGAGTTGGCTATGGGGCGGCCATAATAAACAGGGGCTATTGGAACTTTCTCTTCATTACTTGTCGATACCTTCCGCGTGGTAACACTGATGGCTACTATTCAAGTAATGTTCTCGCTCTAAATCCTGAGGTAAGCCTTATATTTTCTAAACCTAAGCTAAGCTTTGGAGCCGGCGCTTCGGTTTCTGTAGCGTTAGCGGGTGAGAGTCATTGACTCCCCCTGGACGGGACACTAATCCATCGCATGTTAGCTGCCAGCAGAAGCTGGTACTCATTTTACCGACCTCGTAAAGATGGAAAGCTAGGTCGACTTTGGTGAAAAATAAGGTGACACAAATGTTCAACACTCGGCTGAGCCGGGGTTTGAACCCGGAACCTTGTGGTTCAAAGGCAGAGATCTTACCACTGCACCAACCACGCCGCCGTGCGATCTTTGAATTGGGGTTAAAATGGCAATAGCCTTTTTGTCTTCCCCAACTCGTTTTGTAAGTGTACGTTTGGTTTGTCCGTATAGTATGTCCAATTGCAGTCTTTGATGTTTATTTGGTATATAACATTTCTTAGATTATTCCTAGAGGCATGGTACTCGATTGGCGACAACAATGCTGTGAACGATCATTTAAACATTTACCATCCACTTTGAATTCAAAACAATGATCAACAAATAGTTTATACATCTACATACATTTATTTACATTCGAAGTTTTTACGAATTTATTATCATTTACTCCCTGATGAAGGTAGAAGCTAGTACCGAAACGTTGGATTATTCTTAAGATCATTAAACATTTTTAAGCCGGTGTCAAACAATTTTAATAAATTATATAATTCTAACATGCCTGAGTGCAATTTTAACAGTATTTTCAATAACAGCATTTATTAGAGGGCAAAGATCGTATTATTGCACCAATCACGCTGCCGAACATATTTTTTAAAAATTAAATATTCTTTTTAAGGCTGCTGTATTTTTATTTGTTTCCTTTACGGTGACATCGAAATCGCATTCATCAATCCGCGTCCACACTATCGTTTACATTGTTAGTACTGTGTGACGTAATTTAAACTATCTATTAATGATCAAAAGACAATTGCCCATATATGGAGGCGAAGCCCTGATGGCTGTCACGTCATCGTTTTTCATTTCCTTGCGTTTTTGAATGTCCACACGAAGACGCAAAGACGATACGTATGGGTTTTGATTTGGATTCATTTTTTTGCAATTGATGCTGTTTCCCCAAAAATTCTCAGCATCTCAGTGTAGATGGAAGGTATCAACGTACATATTGAAACGTTTGTAGTTTCAAATGAAAACAGTGTAAAAGAGAATTTCTGTAAATACTCAAAAGCAGTAGTTAAAAAACGAGTTGAATACTTAGGCTTTGATGTAAAGTTTTATTCTCGGTATAAATTATTGTTGCTTTTTATGTACATTATTTAATCAAGCTTACTTTAATTTATTTATACGCTTTTTTTTATAAGAACCAGTAAATTTTGCCGAGCCTCATTGTTCCTCATTTTTGGCGATTTCAGCCCCAATTTGTTCTTATCTCTGTGAGCGGTTTTTATTGAAGAAAAACAAAATAAAACAAGGTATTGGAACTAAAACGCCTTGCGCCACACATGTATTGTACTGCTGAATTTGGAGGCGAACAACCTCATTGTTTTTTGAGCAGTCTTTACAGTGAGTCTTTTTTGTTTTACGCAGTATCACCAAGTTTTAGTCAATTTTCTACCTCAAAATTTTTTCTAGTTATCAAGCATCAGCCTGAGCTTGTTCTTAAATTTTTCTTAAATTTTGGCTAATTTGAGCGTCGTTGTTCTTATAAAGTTGTTCTTATATTAAAAAAGCGTGTACTACTGGTTGATTTTGAAAAAACGTATTGCTATTAAAGCTAAAAGTCATTCTTCTTTTTTTTCAACAGCCTTGATTGGGAACTGTACCGTTGCTGAATAGAAGAATTCAACCCATGTTCTGTTAAATTTCAATAAAGCTGTGTTGAGTGGGTTAAAAGGGAAAACATTAATAAAGAGCGCATTCGTCAAACAAAGAGTGTCTTTACTCTGTGGTTCGGCTTTTGTCCACAACAAAAACATGCTTTTTTTATAAGAACCAGTAAATTTTGCCGAGGCTCAGTTGTTCTTAATTTTTCGGCGACTTCAGCCTCAATTTGTTCTTAAATTGTTCTTAATTCTGTGAGCGGTTTTCATTTGAAGGAAAAACAAAATAAAACAAGATATTGGTAAATGAAACGGCTGGCGACACACATGTATTGTACGGCTGAATTTAGAGGCAAATACATTGTTTGTTGAGTAGTAGTCTTAACAGTAATTTTTTTGTTTTATGCTCTATCGCTAAGTTTTTTTATCAATTTTTTACCACAAAAACTTTTCTAGTTATATAAAGCCTCAGCCTGAGCTTGTTCTTAAATTGTTCTTGAATTTTGGCAAATTTGAGCCTCGTTCTTATAAAGTTCAGTGTTCTTATTAAAAAAGCATGTAGTAGCCTGGGTACTAAAACGGCCGTGTGAGATTGAGCAAGTCGTTTGGGTAGAAAGATTTAGAGTGAACGGAGGGAAGCTTTTGATATTACGAGAAACGAGCGGCGTATGTTTGTGTTTTTTACTAAAACGTGACGATAGTTACTGACATTGAGTTCTGATGTATGTAACAGTTTTACACGACAGCAGTTATAAAGAATACCTGTTACTTCAAACCGAACGTAGTTATCCACAACCTTAAATTTCCTACTCACCTTAAAGCAGCCACTTTTGTTTTGTATACTCTTTTAGTATTTAGCAAGGTTTCGAAAAAGCAGTTGTTTCACAAAACTGAATTTCTTGCTCAATTTTCACAAACTCTTGCAAAAAAGTCAGTTGCTAAGAAATTTAAACGTTTTCTTTTATGCTAGCGTTGATTGTTTTCTGTTGCCGTAACATGCATAAATATTATCTCCCGTTAAGTCATCTTGAATAAGGGCTATATAAACTGTTAATGAGACTTTATCTCGGTAGAAAAACTAAGCCCGCTTAACCAGGCTCACCCGTTCCGTATAATCGGGGCCTAACGAAAAAAAACCCAGTTGATTTAAGACTTGTTTGCCAAAAGCAACACAGTAATTAGCTCTGATTGGTCAGAAACCGTGGTATGATTGGAAAAGAAAACATAAATGACTCTGATTGGCCGATGGCCATGGGGTGATTGGAGTATATAACATGTATGACTCTGCTTGTTCAATAGTCATGAGGTGATTGGAGTAGTGAATATGAATGACTCTGATTGGACAACAGCCGTAGTATGATTGGAGTATAGAGCATAGATGACTCTGATTGGTCAATAGCCGTGGGGTGATTAGAGTATAGAACATAGATGACTCTGATTGGTCAATAATAGCCGTGGTATGATTACAGTATAGACTCTGATTGGTCAATAGTCGTGGAGCAATTCGAGATTAAGTCCGAAACATCACTCTATTTCTTTTTTTTCGCACGATGTCATAATTTCTAAATTTGTAGAAAATTAGTTAGCGGAAAGGAGGGCGGAAAGGATAGGGAAGAATGTGGGTGGAAACCAGAGGTGGGTCACATGTTTTAAGCCCTTCAAAAGGGAAAGCGATTAAAACATTGCCCACAGTAAAATCTATATCTGCCAATATTGAACAATCACATTGCCGTTTAAAATAAAAAGTGTGCGGTATCTTTCAAAATAGATAATTGAGATTTATTCTTCAGCTGGATTGCTATGTTTTTTTTTCCATTTCCTTTATACAAAAAGAAAGAACTTCCAAGAGAACACAACACAGTTTTTATTTCTAAATCACTTTTTTTTCTTCCCTTTGCTCGATGCCCCTGACCGTCTTCCTGAGCTCTGTCGCTCTTGTATGATGCTTGATCGCATGATCTTGTACTCAACTGAGTCCTGTGTTTGGTCCAAGCTTTCTCTTATTGTAGCACCTATAACGTCAGTGTGTGCTGCTGCAGTTGCCTGGATGACCTTTTGAAGGTGCTCCCTTGTGAGAGGTTCATCAGAGAGCTCCAGCCGTGATATCACTTCTTCTTGTGCTTTTCTCCTCTCCTCTTCATAATATTCTTCTCGTTCCTGTAAGGAAATAAAGAATGATGTACTTGAAACAATATGATTTGCTACACGCTTTTTTTTTATAAGAACAACTTTATAAGAACAACGAGGCTCAAATTTGCCAAAGTTTAAGAACAATTTAAAAACAAGCTTAGGCTGAGACTTGATAACTAGGAAAGTTTTTGTGGTAGAAAAGTGACTAAAACTTAGCCATACAGCATAAAACATAAAAAGATTCACTGTAAAGACTGCTCAACAAATAATGAAGATAGTTCGCCCCTAAATTCAGCCGTACAATACATGTGTGGCGCAAGGCGTTTCATTTTCCAGTACCTTGTTTTATTTTGTTTTTTCTTCTAACAGAAATAAGAACAAATTAAGAACAAATTGCTTATAAAAAAGTGTGTATTTCATTCTCATAATCTGCGCACTTTGTTGGAAATAGCATCCAAAAACAAGTTCTTAGTATAAAGTGAACGTCCCGCCTTATTGACAGACCCAATCTGTACTGAGACACCACCTCCTGTGGTTAGAGCAGTAGGGGGTGAGGATAATTAACCTTAAAGTGAATTTTCTGTGAACTCCCATGCACATAATTTAAAATAAATTCCTAATCGATGTTATTTTTAGCTATTGCTTAGCACTCGTGCAATTTTGTTCATAAGGCGGGGAATTTTAAGCCTTGAGTGCTAAAAAGAGATTGTATTTTCTCGTTCTTACAGGTTTAAATACTCTTCTTCAATTATCAAACATAGTTTTTTGTGCAGTTGTGGCAGCAGCAGAACCAGGGGGCACTGATTCCTCCCCTCCTCGCCAAAAATTATTTTGATGGGGGCTCCTGGCTGCCCAATAATTCTATTATTAGTGTAATTAAAATTTTTCCATTTCTTTGCATCATTTCTTTTAAAAAAGAACTAAATCTAAAAATTTGTCACTCGGCTCAAATACAATTTAGTGATTGGGAGCTTTCTCATTATTGCTGAGCCCCCAAAAACATTCAGTTTCTGCCGCCTCTGAGTTGTTATGGAGATATTTTTGTGCAAGCTTAGCTTGGTTGGTAAGATTTCTGACAAGCATAAGGACCCACATTCATAGTGGTCAACTCACCCAACACCAATATGTAAAGTCAGTCAGACTACCAAATTCAACCCAATACTTACCTGGTTGGATCAGTAGAATATTCTGACCCTGTAAGTACTTTGTATGATAATATTAAGTTGATTAGATGCCTAACTCAAATTTTTGCCCAAAAGAATTCCAATCCAAATAAAATAAACTGTAGAGTATGTCTAAAGTGAACAAAAGCGATTTTAATTGGGGATTTAGCAATTTTTTTACTGTACAACCAAATTTTGAGATGGACAAACTTGTAAAAATTTATACATTTTATAGTATATATAAATTTTGATGGACAAGTATAAATACTATACTTGCCCGGCTGGATAGTTTGAAAAAGAAGAATATGGTTCCCTTATGTTTTGAAATATAAATACCGTACCGTATTTACTGGAATAAGCAATCAATGCACCCAAATAAGCACCACCCTCAAATAAGGGCCGTACTGAAAATCCTGAAAGGTAAATCAGCACTGTCCCCAAATAAACACCACACCTCTTTGGCAGATGTGTGACCTTATTTTCCGCCAAAGTTGACTCAGCTTTCCATCCTCCCGAGGTCGGTAAAATGAGTACCAGCTTCTGGTGGGGGCTAACCTGCGATGGATTAGTGTCCTGTCCAGGGGGAGTAAATGACTATTATCCGCTTATCACTACAGAAACCGGGGATTAGCACCGGCTCCAATGGGCCACTTAGGCTCGTAAAAGGATTTAGCTTTTAGCTTACAGCGAGTTTAACTTGAAATACAAAGTAAATGAAATATGACTAATTTTGATTGCCTAAATTTTAACTGAATCGACTTTATCTTAATAAGCAAATTCCTTTCCTTCTAGCCATTAAATAGAATTCGAAATCCGCTTAAGCGATTCCGGAATCTGGTATCTGATTGGCTAAATTTTAACTGAATCGATTGTATTTCAGTAAAATCAAATTTTTCTCCTTGTAGTCAATTAATAGAGTTCGGAATCCAATTTAGCGAATCCGGATTCTGGGTACCAATGACATAGCTTAATTACATTTGTAAAATCAACGTTAAGTAATAAAACGTTGTACAGTGTCGTGAGCCATGCAATTATTTGAAAGAAAAATCCCGATATAAATACACAGAAACCAAATGAACCAAATACAATAGCATTGGATTGGACAGCCTAAAAATCAGAAGAACTACACTGATTGGCTTAATGTATTTTACAAAATAGTTGATAATCAGATAGCCATTCAATTGCCAAATGATCTACAACAATCAGTTAAGACCACAAAAATTATCACTATAAGTCACTTATCCACTTGTCAACTGGCCCCAATTATTACATCAACAGTTTTTCCCAAGAAAAGTGCGGGACTAGAACTCACTCCAGGAAAACATTATTCAAGCTCCTATTTCTGATAAATTTAGAACATTAACATTAGATTTTCTTAGAATGAATTGAATCAATTAATTTCTTTAAATAACTTATTAGATTTCATAATAATTATATTAATTATATTTATATAGTGTATATACGATTACAAATTATTTTTATTTTGTATTTATTTCATATATATTACTTGATTTATTATTTTTTTTAAATCCTTGTGATACTCGTGGTTTTAAGGATATTAAACATAGATGTAGATGTAGATGCAATGAGTTTACTTTTGTTATTTTGTGACGTCAGTTTACGTGTTTTTCCCGTCATTCAGTTCAAACAAGGAACAAAAATGGTGTTAGTAGCTTTACTAGTCTCCTTCGCAGTCGTTATTAGTGGGGAGGGAGCGGGGAACTGACACTAATAACAATAGACTACCAGTAGTAATCATAGATTAGTTAAGTGCGTTCGATAGTTTAAAGGTTGGATAGGATGGTGATTTTCCTAGCACTGTGCTACAGGATTGAACTTATTCCTATATAAAATCAGTTATTAACGCAGAAACAAGAGTCAAGAAGTCAAATAATATACTGTTGCGTTGCCTCTATCGTTCAAATATTGAATTTCATGGGAAGCTTACATGGCGTACTGACCGAAGCGTCCCACACCCAGACCCTCTCGGAGAAATCCAAGATGGCGTCGATTTGGATCATTTTTTCTGCCTGCGCAGAAATGTAACTCAGATCCTCTCGGAGAAATCCAAGATGGCGTCGATTTGGATGAACCAAAATCGAGATTTTTTCCTCCTAACATCGAACGCAATAAGACTGAAAAGGTTGGAGGCGCGATTGATGTCCGCCGTGATAACCCGACATGATACGATAAAACAGTTTGAAGCTCCAAATATGTAACAATTTGTATTTACAAATATGTGAACAACAATCAATGTGCAAATGTTGTAGGTTTTGTGACAAAAGATGCGGTCTGCAGGAAGAAAGGATTGGAAACAAAAATAAATATGATTAGAATAAATCAACATCCTGTACCGTGTATAATTGAATCATCTTTATCATAGTTATTTACATTTGATACACATTTAACACACATTTCATAGTAGAATAAGATAAATAATAAGACTACCGGTTTTAAAAAGCAATACTATTGATATTGTCATAATATTTTGCTTGTAAAATGTTTCACTGATTATAGGCTAAACGTTTTTATTTTTTTAATTAGTAAAACGTTTTCGACCGTGCGTTCATCTTAAGTAGTGCTGGAATTAGCATTTGTTTACTAGTTTTGGGTTCTAAGTAATCATTGAGGGGAAAAGTTTTGTGGTAAAAGAATGCACTTGTTAACTTTTAACGTTTGTTCAACTGATGGTTTTTCTCGTGCGATGAACAAGCCCTCTATTATTTTCCTTCCGAAGGTGTTGGTTTCGTTAAAACAATATCAGCAAAATAGCCATTTACATATTTATGTTTGGGTTCGTCTCGAGGTGTCAAGCTGGTTGGGAGTTGTGTTTTAGTAATTTAAAGGAGACTTTAAAAATTTTTAGCCTATAATTTTAAACAACTACTAAGTTATGGGGCAAATCTTTATCTATGTACATATTGACTCGGTTTTAAGCTTTCGTTTTCAGTGTGTCGTCTATCGTTTCATTTCAGACATTTTGTAATCTTTTAGGTGTTTGTGTTCAGTGAAATTCCAAAATCAGAATGGATGATCAACTGAGTTCTATAGCCGCCGCTTCAGTATGTGTGCATGAGTTTTAAACTAATTATTGCAGCAGCAGTTTTTGAGACAATTGATGAATTGTTAGTTTGTAAGTGATTCCTTGTAATTTCCTATTTCCTTTGCACACTCAAAGCAAATATAGCCCTTTAAACATGCATTTATTGTGTTTTTAGTGTCTTTGAATGCAATGAAAATTGTTTTTCTGTTTCTATCGTTTGAACTGTGGCAACGGCTGTAATGAACGAGAAACAAGACGCGCTGAAACCAGGTTTAACCGGAATTTGAGATGAACATAATTTTACGTGAAACCATCAATTGCAAGGCAATGCAAAAAATATTTTACTTTATCGATTGACAAGATTTCAATTGTGGCGTCTCTTTCTCCAACGTTTTGTCATGTCGCACTTAGGATCTTAAACTTTCTCTTCACATGTTTCGGCTCTTGAGATAGGTCTTCTTCAGATCCGATGCAATTAATATTACCAAGAATGGTGGATTCAATATAGGATGAGTTAATTCTCGGAACAACATGGATCCGTTTTAATGATGTGGCAATTGTTCATCAAACAACAAAATGTTGGCAGAAACTAAAAAGTAAATCCAAACAAATAAAGGGCGATATTTATAAAACGCTACTTTGACCACTGTTTTAAAATAATCAGTAGGAGGTCGAAGTAAGTCACTGTTTTGTACACTCAGGCTTATCAGTGCCGCTTGCTTGTGAAGGTTGACAGGTTTTACGTCTATCCAAAAAAAAGGAAGATCTAAAGTCACAATTAGGCAAGTCTTTTTCGTTAGTAAATTAGACGAGTTCACAGTTATTCGCGCCGTATTGCAAAGGGGCAAACTCCAATGGTAAACGTGACCTTTTCAACATAAACAACATTTTGTTTAGGTTTTGCTGATTTTAAACGCTGGATATTCAATGTTATTTTAGCCAACAATGATGTAGCCTGCGTTGCAGCCTACCCAAGCTCTTTCAATAACTACCGGAGGTATAGAGTGTCTGCAGCACAGGCTAATAATGATTACTGATAAGACAGAGGTCCGCTCCAACTGTCGCGCTCGACGTCACACGCTTTTTTTTAATAAGAACAACATTATCATTGAAGCACGAGGCTCAAAGTTGCTAAAATTTAAGAACAGTTTAAGAACAAGTTCATGCTGAGGCTTGATTACTAGGAAAGTTTTTGTGGTAGGAAATTGGTTAAAACATAGCGATACAGCATAAAACATAAAAAGATTCACCTTCAAGACTGCTCAATAAACATTGAAGGTATTTTGCCTCTAAATTCAGCCCTGACAATGCATAAGTGCATGGCGCAAAACGTTTCATTTTCCAATACCTTGCTTTATTTTTTTTTCTTCAATAAAAACCTCTCACAGAAATAAGAATAAATTAAGAACAGATTGAGGCTGAAATTGCCAAAAAATTAAGAACAATGACAGTTTTAATTTTATCGCATACCGCTGGATGAAACAATAACAAACAAGTATTTCTTAGCGCTTTATATTGTTATTGTTCCGGGCAACTAATCCACTGTTTGAAAATATCAGGAAATTGGAACAACGTGAGAACTATTTGACTTGAGGCTGAAAAATCCAAAAAGTTAAGAACAGCCCAGCCTCAGCTGAAAGTTACTGGTTCTTATAAAAAAAATTCGTGTATTTGTGATTTGCTGTTCATAAGTTTTATGATGGAAGTTGGAAGGACGATGTCTGTGTTCTGTGCTCTTAATTAAACTAGAGATCAGTTCCCCAAAAAGAACCCTCAATCTTAAGCAAATCACGTGCTCTTTAGTGCTCAGTAATTAGGTATGCGATTCTAAGAGACATCTAGTATCTCTAAAGCGAAATGTTTTGCTTATTTGATTATATTGTACAAGTGGCATTCTTGGTGACAACTTAACTTATTTTTTCTTCAACAAATATTAAACTATGTTTGTCGCACTTGTCTTTACAAGTAAGAACTGAAAAACATAGTCGTACCTATCAGTTACACTGTAACAGATCACCGTAAAAGATTTCAGTCTAGTGGAATCACGATTCACTGACTTAATGGACCACGATTGGCTTTTGTAGCTGACACCACTAATTAACGAATCGCGTGCTCGTTTTTGACCCAATAACGGGTCGCGATAGACAAAATCCTTAATAATTTGCTGCTAGAGATTTCAAATTTACTGAAAAAAAACCGGAACAAAGTTGAATTAACATAAGGGAGTTAGTCGATGACCACTTGACTCTGTAAATATCATTCTGACCTTAACAAACGGAAACCGACTTTGTACATAAATCAAATTTAGAATATTAACATCTCCGTGAAGAGTCGACATCCTTCTCTCAACAATTCTTTTTATATCTTGGTGTTATTTTAGTTTTGCTTCCGTTTGCTTGCCCAACTTAAAAATTTTGTTCATCATGTTGTGTGCTTTATTTAATTGTTTGACACACTATGCATTCTTGCACTTTTCTATAATTACTTTTTGTTCTTTCTTCTTTCCTTCCACCAAATATAAACAATACTCCCTGATTTTTTCAAGGAACAAGGTTTAAATTGGCAAAAATTTGAAAACAATTTAAGATAAGCTCAGGCTAAAACTTGATAACAAAGAAAATGTTTCCGATAGAAAATTCAGGGTGAATTTTGTTGAAAACGGAGGTGTAGCGTCTTAGTGTGGAGGGGAGAAAACGAAGGTTTTAGAAAGCGTTTACGTCATTGCTCATTTCAAAAATAGACTCGAGGAAAGCGTGTTGACGAAAACGAATGTTATCTTATCTGCTTTCGTGGTCTAGTGTGGACGCAAATCTTTTTATAGAAAATGTATTAGTGTGGACAAGTCCTAAGAATAGGTGCATAATAATGTGAACCAAGCTTAAGCACTAGCAGCGGCAACTGCTCCTTCTAGTCCGCCATTTTCTCAACTCTGTTGTCGACACCAGTCTATGCACGTTCAGCGCATCGTATTCTCTGTTTCCTTGTGTTTAGGCTCACGTATAATCGTATAAACATCCATTCCTTATGCTAGTTCTTGTGTTTATTCTTATTAGTGTGAAGCAGGCTTTTGATGCAATTCCTCTAATTTACATGCTTATTTAGCTCAGCATAATGTTCATTTAAAATTATCCAAAATTTTTATTTTTTTCACAGATGTGTTTTCATGACTTGTAAAGTCATACATTTCTTTGATTCACAAAATCAAAATAATTCAATGCGCTGAATCATATCGGAAATTTTTTTTAAGTGGCTTA
>JAOCPT020152668.1:0-14022 GCA_026546935.2 Palythoa grandiflora | reverse complement strand
AACTGTGGTAAGAACATCAGTGACACACTCGGCTATCGCCTCGTGTGCCACTTTTTTGTTCTTACCACAGTTTGACAGACGCACGCAAACATGGAATCTATTTGTTAACTGGAAGTTCAATAGTTGTCGCACTATGATTTAGCTTACACAACTGACTAAAAGTTTCTACGAAATTACCGCTGACCAAATCAGGCGCGCCGACAATTTTTCCTCTTCCGTTCGCTCGCCATACGTGGCGGACAATAAAATAGTTGTTGTAGTGTGTTAACCTCCGTAGAATGAATGGTATATAACCGATCCCAAGAGTCACTGCAATGTCAAGATGAAAGACGTCTATAATCATTTAGAGCCTGCATTAAAACTAAACATCGAACTGGTTGCAACGATAAATTTTGACAAACTTATGTTATGGTTGGCAGGTAATGTAAATACGAAATTTTAAAATATACCCGCGTAGTATTTTAGAAATCTGCGACTTTCTTATTTTCAACAAATCTATTCTGCCACATAAAAGTTGCTTTTGTGTATTTGTGAAAAGGTTATGATGGTTGGGATTTAAGGAAGTCGGCCAAGCACAAATTATAAATTGATGATAACTCTCGAAATCTGATTTTCTCATTAGCGGGTAATTTGGCCATTTTTAAAATTTTTTGTTTGAATTTATACTGTGTCAATTTAAGCAGTTTTTATGTTTTCTCGTTGGTTAGAAATTTATTGATTACATGAAAACAGAATGCGGATGCGTGCGACCGTTTTAAGACCGTTTTAAGACCGTTTTTTTTATTAGAGTCGTGGTATATTATTAAGACTCGTCTACACGAGCAACTTTCATGAAATAACTTTCGCATGACAAATTTTTTTTGCTCGTGTGGACGGGGAAAATTGCCGATTTTTATCTAACAAATACATTTGATAAAAAGCTGGCGTGTTAGCTTTTATGTGACAAATATAAAAAATTTATGACAAATATTAAAAATTTGTGACAAATATTTATAATATCTGCTAGATTAAACACTTGCAAGAACTCATTTTTTGTTAGAACTATTCCATTATGAAATAGATTACCAGCCTGTGTTGTTAAAACACCAAATGTCTTTAAATTTAAAGACTAGGCTACATGTTTTATTGTCTCTATGTAGAATGATTATTATATATTTTATTGTCTCTATTGTAGAATGATATCCACTAGTGCTGGAATTAGCTGTGCTATGATGGTTGATTTTAAAGCATTCATGCAATGAACCACTTATTGTCAAAGCAACACAGTGTAGTTTGAGTTCAAGAAGTAATCATGCTTTATCTCACAGATTTAGATTCAGAATAAAGATTATAAATTTAAAGTGACAACCAGCAGTGTATTTTTTATAATATATTGTGTGAAAAGCAAAAACTGAGAACAATTTGAATGCAAGGAGCAGGAAGCACTGAATTTTTACAACAAAAAATGTGAAAAGCAAAAGCTAAGAACAGGCAGCCATCTTTCTTCAAAATCCACCCCCTTTCTCCAAAATCTTACTAATAATTCATATACAACCAGAGTTTTGTGCTAATGGAAAACAATTAAAAAATGAAGGGATAGTTTGTCAGCTCAAGCTATTTTTGTCAGAATAAAATACTGAGTCCAATCAGATATCAAACCCATGCAGCTCTTTTTCAAGACACAGTCTATGCAGAGTCTGAGCTAATTAAAATAAAGGAATTAATTGTTTGGGGAGCAGGTCACTTAACTTGCTTCTTGTAGGTAGCACACTAAGTTATATATTGTGTAAGTTAGTTAATTCAATATGATTTAACATGTTTATGTAATTTTTAAGATTTCGCAATAAATTTAATTTGAAATGCATCTTCATTTAAGAAATAAAACATGTTTTCCGTGCCTTCATAGCTTAGTGAAAACCAAGATGAACAGTTGGGAGAATTCAAGAGCAGATCAGTGAAAACCTGAGACACAGTTGAGGGTTTTTACAGGTCTGCTTCAGAATTCTTACAAACTTTGTAGAGATTTTCACCAGGCTATGAAGGAATGGAAAACATATTTTATTCCTTTTATAAAATCATTATTTTCCAACTAAAGAAAGAGAAATATGGTATACAAAGTGCATATAGTTTTATTTCTTTCATGAAATTACAAACTCTCATAACTTGGTAACAATAAAATGCCATTTTCATGCTTCATAGCTTTGTGAAAGCACACTTATCGACCAGTCAGAACGTAAGTAATATCTGAATTATGTTATAAAAAGTATTGAAACTATTTTTAATTTTTTTATCACAGAATTTCCTTTCGATGGATGGCCTTGCCATCATGCCTACACCTCAACTTGTGGCATAGTGCAGTGGACAATGCAGCCACAAGACCAGGGACTCAGATAACAAATCATTCTCGTCACATAAAATATCTTATTCTTTTCTTCATTGGCTTTGTGTTTTTTGTTGCTCTGTTCATAACTATGGATATCAAGAGATATCATTCAAGAAAAAGAAGATATACTAGTGTGGCAGTCTCCACAGAACATGGTGAAGACTCAAAATATCATTATGGCATTGTGGTAGACTGCGGCAGCAGTGGATCACGAGTATTTATTTACTACTGGCCTCCTCATAACGGAAATCCTGATGATCTGCTAAAGATTAGGCAGATGAGGTCACCAGATGGAAATCCAGTCAGAATGAAGATAAGACCAGGTTAGGTAAATAAATTTAGATATAACTTTAAGATCTTTTGTTACCTTTTTCTATTTATGTAGTATGTGCGATATAATATATTATATTGCTTGATTTTATTCTGATGATGGCATATAGTGTAGCATGCTGAAACATAAAAATTTAAATTACTGATCTATCTTAAAGTTGTGACAGTTTATCTGCTTCTTGGATGGCCCATAATTTATATACGAAATCAAGAAGTGTCTTTTGTATTCAGTGAACCAACATTAAAAGCTTTAATTTGTTTCTTAGAAATTATTGTTCAAGAAAATTTATTCTAACTTTTGAACCAGTTGACATGGTTCCTACTACTCCTGGAATTCCTGAAAAACTCCTGGAATTTTGAAATTTTCTTCCAGGGCCCTGGAAAACTCCTGGAATTTGTGGGAAAATTTTCAACAGTTTTATTAACAAACCAAAATCTACAGAAGGTCTGACGCACGATTGTACCTTTTGCATTTTGTCAGTGTAGACTTAATAGCATTATTTTCAAATGACGTCACGGTTCTGTTTGTCCGCAAATCGATCCCAATATGCACTGCGGCCGCAAATCCCAATCTATTTTTAGGAACTCTAGAATGTGCTAACAGCATTATTTTCAAATGACGTCACGGGTCTGTTTGTCCGCAAATCGATCCCAATACGCACTGCGGCCGCAAATCCAATTTTTAGGAACTCTAGAATGTGCTATTCATGTGATATGCAAATGTTAATGTTGTGTCAGTCTTGTTGAAGGGATTTCGACACCTACAATTGCATCAACGTGTAGTAAAATACAGTAAATGTTTTTTAATTTTCTGGAAGTTTGACCATTACTATTTCTTAAAAACAATGTCAGCTCCCCACACTCATATCCCCCAGTCAGTCAGTACCTTAGGTTGCTTGGCCTCAAGTTGAAAACTGCTTGAAAGCTGGCATAAAAATGTAACGCTTATTCTTATCTGTACAGGTAGTATGGAACCATCTATACACACCTGCATCTGCACGGGACACAGGGACGCTGTACGCTCTCCGCAATGCTATTGATGCAAGAAATGTATCATCAGATCCTCACAATAAGTTTTATTCTTCTGCTGAATTCCTTGATAAGACTACAGATGCATATTTAATTGTTGGCGTTCTCAACCACTTTGGAATGGAGGCCATAGATGACCAGCCCACAAGGAATCAATATAGTTCTACAATCAGCCAGCTACAAGACCACATCTACAACTACACTCACCAGCTTCTAATCTTACTTCCTCTGAGAGAAAATCATAACGATGCCATCAAACTGGGCGATGGTGGACGCATTCTTTGCCTGTATAAGTATTTCATGCTGTTCTTCAAGCTGGAAAAATCAAGAAACCCCAAGTATGCCAGAGCAATGCTACATCTGCAAGCACAAGTCTGTAGTTTGCTGACAGCAAGGCTAGCCCACTCTTTGACTTGGAATAGGTTTGTAAACCATCAGGGCAAGATTGATTCAAATCACCCTATGGATCTTGATATTGAGCATGACAACAAGAACTTCAAAAATGATGCCCATAGTTACAGGGGTGAGTTCACACAGAAGACAACTGACAGAGTTAGCAGAAGCACTGAAGTCACAGATGTAATACTACATAATTTAAGGAAGGTGTCTCCAGTGTCTGCTGTCACTTGGAAAAAGACAAAGATGTTACAAAGAATATGTATTTTGACATTTACTTTTATAAGAAATCGTGTAAACTTGTTTATCATTATTTCATATATACTTCAACAATTATTATTTTAAAGTTAGTTTTGTTTATTCTTTAATATGATTGCACTGTATTATTTTATTATTATATGGAATGTGACTACGGGATTAAAATCATTAATAAACAAAATCAATCAGATGAAAACAGAGAGACACAGCATTCCCAGCCAGTTCACAAGCTTCAAACAGGAAACTGCTTGCTAGATGTCACTTACGAGGCTTAGACATGGATACTAACTGGCAGTACACTTCCAAGAAGCACTCAAGGGAAACTCTACAGTAATGGGGGTTTGAACCAACTTTGTCAGCTTTCTGGATAAAGTCCAGTTCAACAGCTCACTAAGATGTACTGTGCCTTTGGTTTAAAGAAAGTAGAGAAAAAGAGCAAACTCCTAAGTATAGCCTTTTCCTTTCAAAAAATAAATTGATGAGTGATTAAAGTCTCAAGGTTCCATGTCCAGTTTATCTCACAAACTGGAAATTAAAACTATACATACATTTACAAACTTTAAAACAAAACTACCACTTACCCCCAAGTACACATGTATAAAATCATCAACAAAGTAAAGTAACAAAGAATAATGCTCACCACATTTGTGAGGAGAACAGAGAAAAGACTTGAGGAACATGGAAAGAAGGATTATAATCAACAAATCTTAGGCATTCTCTTGGGACAGGCAAAAGAAGTCACTTCACGAGTTTTGAGAATTGTCATAATGAATGGGAAGCACTCACTAGATGCAACTTGCCAAGGACATGAATGGATAGCAAGCAGCGATATGCGACTTACTAAAAGTAAAAACAACAATGATTCAAGCGAATTCCATCCTGACTGGGTTCAGGATTAAATTCTGCCAATCTGCAGCACAAACTCTATGTCTACAGACACTACAGAAAAATAGCAATTTCCTAACTAGTAATTCTTATCCACAAGTGCTAAACGTACACACAAGTACACACGCAAAAGGTCATCAGCAAAGTACTGTAAAGTACCCAAGAGTAATGCTCACTACATTTGTGAGAAGATCAGAGAAAAGAAGTGAACAACATGGAAACAAGAAATTATAATCGACAAATCTTAGGCACTCTCTTGGGACAGGCACATGAATGTACATATTGAAACCTTACAAAAAATGACTGTGTCATGTGTTTATGACATTCTAAACAACACCCCGTGCTCGTTTTCGATCGCTAATGTTACAATCTTAGGAACGAAAACTACAAATCTTTTGCTTGTTAAGCCTAGTTTTCATATAAACAGTCTGATGACTTTTTTCAAGTTGTACACCGTGAATAGTTAGAGAAAACTGACGTTTCGGAACTAAGTCCACTCCGACGAAAGACCAGAGTCCAGGGTTCGCACGCGCCTTGAAAGTCCTTGAATCTCAAAATAAAAGTTCAAGGCCTTGAAAGTCCTTGAAAATTGCAGTCAGTGCTGGAAAGTCCTTGAAATTTGTAGCTAATTTCATCCAACTTAGATTCTAGAGTACCTTATATGAAAATATATGCTATTGGCATAAACGTAGCAACACGTAATAGTAAAAGAAGAAATAAAAACGATTAATCCTTTGATTTTGCAGTGCGCGAAAACCTTGAAAAATGGAAAATATGTCCTTGAATGTCCTTGAAAAGTCCTTGAATTTTTATTCCAAAAAAGCGTACCAACCCTGAGAGTCTGAAGGGTCAGTTTTCTCTTACTTTTCACGATGTTCAACTTAAAAAAATCATCAAACTGTTTCTATAGAAACATCGACGTAGCATCCGATTTTATAACATTTCTAGTTTTCATAGACGGCGGCGTGGTTGGCGCAGTGGTAAGATCTCTGCTTCACAAGGTCCCAGGTTCAACACCAGGCTCATTTTTGTTACCTAAAGCCGGGGACACCCTAGGCGATTTTATACGCTGATTGCAGCGACTGGCGAAATTCGCTTAGTGTGTCATCTACAGCGATAGCAAATTTCGCTGATCGCAATGACTTGCGTATAAAATCGCCGGTATCTAGCTGGTCAGATACGAGTGATTAAATACGCCACGGTTCGCAGGCGATCAAATTCGCTGCGATCAGCTGATAAAATCGCCTAGTGTGTCCCTGTCTGAAAGCTTCTTTTCTGCCAAAGTTGAATCATCCTCCCAAGGTGGGTAAAACGAGTACCGGCTTCTGCTGGGGGCTAACCTGGGATGGATTAGGGAGTCAATGACTCTCATCCGTTTAACACTACAGAAACGGGAGATAAGCACCGGCTCCAATGGGTCACTTAGGCTCGTAAAAGGATTTAGCTAGTTTTCATATGATCGCTCACGAAAGCCGGATCGCTGGTTTCACTGGTGCGAAGGATCGCTCACGTGCGATCGCCAACGATCGGTATCAATTTCTTAAGCCTATTTTAAATATGATCGCTCACGATCGCCAGATGGTTGAAAATGCTGCCAGCGATCGTCAGCGATTGCGAAATGTGTTTCCATATAACCACTGACGGTTGCTCACGATCGCTGAGATAAAACTCTTTCCATCCTAGCGATCACGATTGGTTTATACACGATAGAGGTTGCGTTCGTTTAGTGACAGCTAGTCACTAGCGAAATGACTTGCTTTTGAAAAATTAAACAACGCAAACGGAAAACGACCACGAAAATATGTGAAATGCAGAAAAGATGCGAATTTCGCAAACAAAAGCTGTATCGGTAAAAGATACGTGTTCCTCTGGGTGCATGACACACGGCGCTTGGACAAACAGTTTTGCTCTAAGCACAGCGATAAAAATTTTAAATTGAATTTAGATAAGCGTAAGATAACTAAAAACAAGAAAGGGGCAATATTTAGAATTAAAAAATGCGAAACCGTACCAGTTTAAAGCAACAAGAAGCGTTTCTTTGCGTGTTTTGAATTTTCTGCTGAAGTCTATTTGCATTTATTCTCCACATTAATCCCCTCCCCTTCCTCCAGAGGTACTCTCTCGTTCGACAATTTTCCCCCACCGGTACCTTGGTTGAGTGAAAATTGTCCTTGCTGAATATCAAAGTTGAACAAAAACAAACGAAGATTGTAAGCCCAAAGCCTTAGGTATCAGCTATTGTCAAGGAGCCCTTTGTTTCACTAACATTTATTAACAACTAAAAATTCGAACCAGAACAATAGAAAAAGCTTGATATGTATAGAAACCGGGTTTTACTACCGGCTTAGCCAACTCAATTGGAAGATCCCGGAATGTCACCTGCAGGCTACAACCGTCTATTAGTTTGTTTTCTTTAATATTTTTATAAGCTTAACAGACCTAATTCGCTAGCCTCAATGTTTGTCCGGAAATACAGTCCTCTTGGGAATAAGATTCTTTCTTTAAGCTGAACATTCTTTCGTGTAAGAACCTTATTTCCCAAGAGGACTGTATTGGGAAACATTGAGGGCAGCGGATTAGGTCTATTGCGCATTTGCGATTCATTGTGTATCTTTTTAAGCAAAAACAATGCAAAAAATAAAAATTCTTGGGAAAATAAAAACTGTCGTGCAGCAGTTTAAACCAGTGCGGGCGACAGACATTCTGCGTGTACTAAGATTAGTAGATGTAACAAATGTTTCTTTCTTTACGCCATTTTCGCTGATTTTAACAAGACGTATGTCCAGCGGGAATCCATCAGTCAATAAGAACTTAACCAGTGACTCGGCTCCCCATGTAAGCTTCCGTGGCTCAGTGGCTAGAACATCTTACCAGTAATCAGAGGGTCTTCGAATCGAATGTTGTCAGTGAATCAGATTTTTGCTGATTATTCAATTTCTAAATCCATTATAACCAAGTTGAAACTTCAAAACGGAAGGAAATATTAATAAGTATGTTAAACCGTAAGTAAATAGTGCAAAGTTAGGCCTTAAAATCTAAAATTATAATTTTTAACAAAAGAGAAGCCACAATATTTAAACCACATCCCATAGCTTCTGTTAAGAAATCCCTGGTAGCTTTTATTTCTGAAAACTTGATCTATTTGATCAAATGCCATTTTAAGACCAAGAAATGCGCTAGAAAATTGTTTGCAGGAAGCATATTAAACTACATATTCATTTCGAACTCATACTGGCTGCTTAGTATGCAAATATAGATATGTTGCTAGGCCGAGTAATTATATTGAGGCGGAGATTACCAATTAGAAAAATTTAAAATCGGACTGAAAAGCTTAAAAGCATTTTGCTGGTATAATCAAATTTCGCTAGAACGCAGTAAAGATTTTAGCGAAGATAGACGCCTTTTTTCATCGCTTTTACCAGGTAAAACAAAACATTTTGATTGTTTTTCGCTATCTTTCATCGAAATCAGTAATCATCTTTTGAAGATCATCAAGTGACTATATTATTTTAGTATTTTTTTCTTTAAACCCCTGTTGGTATTGAGTTTCGACGAATAAGGCAATTAGAGTTTTAACTTGAAATTCTTAGCCGCCTTCACCGATGAATATGACCAATTACATTTGTTCGGAGGGAAAACTGTTATTTTTCTCTTTGGAAATATGAAAGAAAAGCTGCCAACTTTTTAAAATTATTATTTAGGCTAGGCTACATAAATTCTGTCGAATGTCTGCTCAAGAGGTTAACGCGAATTTTCGTTGCTGGCTTTTTCTTTATTGCTATATTTTTCTTTTCAAAGACTTTTTACTTGAATGAATTTGCGTTTGTTCAAAAAAGCTTTTTGCGTCCTTTCCATTATAACGAAGAATAAGTTTAACTCACTGTTCTGTCGGACTTTCGATAACTTAATCTTTTGTTTTCAACGATTTCCAGTTATAAAGATACTGACCAAATGATATCTTCAAATTTTCGACTTGTTTTGTATCGCGAAATAAAATGGTTCCTTTAATAATTAAAATGTTTCATTTTGGCTGACCTGTCGAAGTACCAAGTATTTGAAGTTTCGGCATTGTCAGTTTTGCTGCTAAATTTTACCAAAATAAACATTAAAATCAATAATTTAAAAATCCAAGAAGAAAGTCTATCGTCAGACGTCTTTTTTTCTCGCTGTAAACTTTGGTTGTGTTCTGGGAAACCTCAAATGATTACGGCAGTTTGTCAGCAAGGCAGTTCCAAATCTTTTTGTTCTGTCATCTGAAAAGACTGTTGTTAGTGGCGGTGACAGCTGCGTTAAAATTATTTGGAATGAAAAATGGTCTTAATGCTAAAATTTTGCGGCGGTTTCAGCATTTTATCTACTTAAATTATTTTAGTCTAAGGCGTCTTCGAATTCAACGCCACAGTTTGATTGCAAACTACTGAACCGACTTTTTTCATTTGGTTACGTAAGGCCAAGCAAAATTAACTTAGCTATCGAAGTTTCATCTGTTTAAACTATTGTATACAGTGTACTGACATATCGTCAAGAACACAACTTCATCCAACCGTTAGAGACTTCGAATTGTTATTTCAGGTTTGTTTTTTTGTTTTAGTATCTGAGCTTGACAAATGGCCGGAAAGTGTTGTAAATTCGATTTGATGTTCTATTAACTTGTTATTCTATTCATTTCTAGAAAATTTTGTGATTGAAATGTTGTCAAAGGCGCAGAAAGTAAGATGAGAACTTTCAGTTTTCAAAACTAATTTTTAGAGTACATTTATGCAAGTTTATGTACATAGCAAAAACGAAGTTTTCTGGGCGAGAAAAATGCCAAATTAAAAAGAACGTGTAGATATAATAAGATTAAAATGTTGTATTTCTTTTTCTATGTAAATATATTCAAATTGGCTTAGAACAATAATAGAAGAAGCCGCGTCGTATCAAAGACACGACCAGCTGTACTGAAAAAAAGTTTAAATCTTAAATTTTAAGAGGTAAAGTTACCACGTTTCTTGAAGATTGTCAGTTTTGGAATTTAGTGAAACAATTGACATTTTCTGAAACCACTTTTAGATACTAGTAAAATGAATGGTCATTTTATAGGATTTTAACCACTGACTCAAAATTTGGGACACTCTTGGTTTATCATTTCATATGGGTTGTAGTAGGGTAGGCGTTTAACTAATATACATTGCTGATTTATAAATTTACATTTTTCATTGTTTTATAAGAACTCCAGAGGCAACTTTAGTTTTTTTGTGTTTTTGTCGCGTTGGCCTACTGTAAAGTGAAACTAATGGCTTTTTTAGCTGTTACTGTTAATCACCAGCCTTATGGGAAGAGAAACGATTGAATTATCACGTTAATATAAGAAAATGGAATTACTTTTACTTAATTCATTACACATCGTATTCTGCGACGACTTTGAAATGTTTGTTTTTTTCTAGGGCAACAGTTACGGAGAATGTTTATAAAAAGATTCATCTCTTTCTAAGTCTTAGCTCTGTTTTTATTATCTCCTTGCAGACCGGAAAACGATTTCCATTTTTAAGTGAGTAGGCACAAACGGTTTCAGAATATTTTTGAATGCAATGAAACAGCTGCTTACTGTCGCTATATCAGTGAAGGCTATACGAATACTGACATAGAGGGTGTTAAAGGGTGACACAAAGAAATATTTTACGATCTAACGCAGCGAGTGAGTTTAATATTGTTTTAAACACGAGAAAATAAAATTCATATCTTCAACCTCCGCCGTAATGCTTTTGCTTTTTTATTATATGGATTAACGTCATAGCAAACTAAAGACAGTGCTGAAAACCAAAACGTATCTTTATACTGAAAACTCTGTTTTACACAATTGATAAAAAATCGTCGGCTTTGAAACTCGTCTCTGGCTCTTTTCACTTGAAGATTCTTCGCTTTTAATAACTGATTTTATTTCTGAATGGTTTTCGTTGCAAGAGAAGAAGACTGATATTGATAACCGAAAGTTAGCATATTCAAATCAAATGTATAAAAGCCGCCATATTTTTCAAAACAAGTGACAAGAAGCAGAAATCTAAGGGCGGGAAAAAGGGAGCGCGCGCATACATTTGGGACCTGCGGTACATAACTTTTTCATATTTCATTTGGCACAATATGAAAAATATGAGGTTATCAGTTTCTGATACCACATAATAAACAGTATATTCAGCGATGAATACGTCATTATTCACAAATGCTACTTCAAAATAACAGAACTAGCTTATGCAAGAAATAGACTAGAAAGGAATATAAATAGTCCATGATGCATCAAGTTGAGAACTTACTCAAAATTGCCTCGGAGAGAAAGAGAAACTAGCGCAGAGAATTCAAATGTTCCGACAAATTTGCATAATTCAATAGATCTAGGTGTTCTTTTTCTCAGTATCAGCTGATACAATTTGTCTTGCAGCTGTTTCAATTGAAATTTTTGAAATTTGTTAAAATTTAAAAACAGAAAAGTTGGTTTGTTAAAATACTGATGACGAAGTTAGCGAAGCAGTGTTTTTTTAGTTGGTCTCTCGTCAGAGAAGGATAAACATTTTTTTTGTAATCGGTGGGTTTTTTCCTGAGTTTTAAGTAAGTTTGTCATTAAACGTCAAATGCAAAGCAATTCATCATTGCCAGTTTTAATTTAAGTTGAACTAATAACAGCAGTGACTTCATAGAAACCGCACTGCCGGTTATTCGCCAACGACGACCATCACGCAAAGATGTTAATTGTAAGTCGAAATGATATGGTTTTGGCCAGCTGCGTTCTGTCAGTTTCTTTGCAAACAAAGCAAAAGAAAATGGGTTCCCCTTTTCTCATTTTTATTCTCAGGTCATATTTTTGATAAGCCGTAATGTAGCTTAGATTCAAATTGAAGTTGATAATTCATACTGTACTGTTATTTAGATTATATACTATAGCTCCACCGAAGGCCCAGGTCCTAATATGTTAAAGGTGTCTTCGCTTTAAAACAAAACTTTAAGTTTAAAGTGCTTACAATTATATTGAAGGTGATGCGAATTGAGAGATTTTTTGATTGTGTTTGGTTAATTTTTATTTTGTTCCATACTGTAGGTGGCTGCCTTCCACGCAAGAAAAATAGTTCGAGGTTAGGTTTCAAATCGAACAAGCTCAAACCGACCAGGGGAAGGCCGAGTTTACTGGCGCGAAAAAGCAGTAAAAAGAATAGTACTGAGGGAGAAAACTGTGAGACGCCAAACTCAATCCCACTACTAAATATACTCCCGCCATCGCCGCCTGAACTGTCTGTCGTGGAGGAGAAGGAAGAAGACCAAGATGATGAACAGACAACCAAAGAACCACTAAGACCAATTTCGTCTCCGATTAAATCTTCGTCCTTGAGTGACCTTGTATCTGGTCTCAAGCGATTTGGTTCGGACAACGTTCTGCACAGATCGTACTCTTTGTTGGGTGCAAGCAGCCCTCGTGAGCGGACGGACGAGTGCCACCTCTCAGTAAATTCACATCTTTCTAGTGCAAACTCTCGGTCTGATTCCAATTTGTGGAACACCCGGGTTGAGCGGGACCAGGGAATGTGGTCCTCGACCCTCGAGTTACCCCGTGGATCCTCGCTAAAGATAGCTAACGCCCTCCCCCTGCCTCAGAATTCGTTGGTTCCGGGTAAAACGGAAAAAGTCGCCCAGGTAAGTCAGGGCTTTCAAACTAAGGCGTCGTGCGCGATGTTTAAAGTGCTACTGAAATTTTGAAATACGTACCGAGTGTTAAATTGTTATTGCGATCTTTAATTCTTGGATGAAGTTGAAGGTGTTTCTTGCTGGATTTTACATGATATGAACTACACGCCTTTTTTTATAAGAACAACTTTATAAGAACAACGAGGATCAAATTTGCCAATATTTAAGAACAATTTAAGAACAAGCTCAGGCTGAGGATTGATAACTAAGAAAGTTTTTGTGGTAGAAAATTGACTAAAACTTAGTGATACAGCATTAAACATAAAAAGATTCACTGTAAAGACTGCTCAACAAACAAGGTTATTTCGCCTCTAAATTCAGCTGTACAATACTTCTGTGTCTCATGGCGTTTCATTTTGCAATAACTTGTTTATTTTGTTTTTTTTCTTCAATTAAAAACCGCTCACAGAAATAAGAACAAATTGAGGCTGAAATCGGCAAAAAAATTAAAAACAATAAGCCTCGGCAAAATTAACTGGTTCTTATAAAAAAAAGCGTGTATTTGATTCTCGGCGACTTGGACCCCGAGTTTTTCTCGTTGGACTTTTGTGAACGAGTTCTTCTGTTTCCAAGCAAGGATGCCGCAAGCACTCGCAAACTGTAGGCCTGTCTCTAACACATTAAAATGGGTTAATCAGAGAGCGTCTTGATAAGATATTGATAAAACAGGGTTCAGGGTTTCTGCAGTTTCCTGCTAAAGTGTCTAGATGGCGAACAACGCTTTTTTCAGTTTTGGTATTTCTAGGGTGCGTAGAAGAGTATTCTAAAATTTTTAATTTTTTAAAATTCCCGCTTTGGCCACGGCAAATGATGTTACCGCGAAATGGAAGATTGGTGACGAGTGACGTCACTTCATGAGCGTCTCAAAACTTTTGTATGTACATTTGCTTGATGACCAGAGAAGAAAATGATTTCGGTTTATTTACGCCAAAAAGAGTTCGGGTTTGTATGGAAATAGTGAAACAGTGAAATGAATTTCAAGTAATGTTGATAAACAAATTATCATCGCCGTGGGAATTTGTAAAAGCTGACGTTTCGAGCGTTAGCCCTTC
>JAOCPT020151831.1:0-14024 GCA_026546935.2 Palythoa grandiflora | reverse complement strand
TACATTAGTCAGACCACTGCTTGGATACGGTACCCAGATTTGGTCCCCGCAAACGGTCGAACTTATATCCAGAGTTGGACGATTCCAACGACGCGCAACAAAGTACATCCTAAAGCTCCCATTCCTGTGCCCGGCCACATACATTGAAAGACTTAAAACTCTGAATCTCCTGCCTCTTACATACTGGCACGAGTACCTAGACATGGTCTTCTTCTTTAAACTCATTCATAAACTAGTTAATACATCCGAGTCAATAATACCTAAACCTAGAACACCAAGACCCACAAGATACTCTAACTCAGATATGACAGTCAAATTTAATGTTCCTAAGTGTAAGACATCTACTTATCAAAAATCATTCAAAATCCGTAGAACCAGAACCTGGAACTCGATTGCCGATCAACTCAGTCTCAATATGAATAATCTCAGTACCTTTAAATCTGTAATGTTAAAACATTATTTGTCAGCCTTAAATTACTATGACTGTAACAATCCACACACTTTCAAAACTATCTGTCTAAAATGTAATACTGCCCGCAGCCTAACTCGCCCCATTTCTTGTTGTTTCTAGTCAATGCTGTTTATATTACCTCTTAAATACTTTTTTTATTTTTGTTTTTATCACTAAATTTATTTTACATGTTTAAAGTTTCGGGCCCACAGTAATTGGCTCATGCTGTTGTGGTCACCCTGCCATATTATTCTTATTCTTATTCTAGTTGTTGCTCTTATTCTTATTCTTATTATTTCTATTACACATGTCATACTGTTTTTGCACATCATTGCACATCACAAATGGCGAAGCAAATCAAATAAAAATAAAATAAATAGTTTATGGGTTGAATTAAAATAGACTCTCTGAAGTGAAATATTATTTCATTGAATATTGCTACTATTGGCTTGCCATACTTGCCGCCATATTTCAATGCCTGCCATCTTTTTTGGTTTAGATTTTGTAACATTACTCAGTTCTCAGATACTCAAAAATTTGAAAGTTGAAACGTTTGGATAAAATAAAATTTGAATGAAAAGTGTTAATAACACCCTCGTGCTGGTCTCACGTGCGGCGCGAGCCTACAATTAACAAACAAATCGTTGTTGAATGTATTTTTCCCCTTTGACTGAAACGATATGCCGTTCAACAGCGATTCGAATACTAGCGGCAAGCTGTTTCTATGGAAACATAATTAATTCGAAACATGGAAAAATTGTGACTGGTTGATTTCGGATCCTTCGAGCAACAAAAATTGAAATGAAATCATTCTTTTGCAGTAGTATGATCATATATCTCCCTTGTATTTTATTGATTACAATGGAAAAAAGAATTCGTCCTGAACCGGTTTTTACAAATATAATTGTGATACGCCAGTTGAAAGTTGACTCCAGTGATACGAAGCCCGGTAGCACATTTAACATAATTATATGATTTTGACCTCGGTGATGCCAACCGCGGTAGCACTTTTAACATAGTTATAATTCTGACCTCGGTGATGCCAACCGCGGTAGCACTTTTAACATTTATAATTCTGACCTCGGTGATGCCAACCGCGGTAGCACTTTTAACATTTATAATTTTGACCTCGGTGATGCCAACCGCGGTAGCACTTTTAACATTTATAATTTTGACCTCGGTGATACTAACCCCGGTAGCACTTTTAACATTTCTAATTTTGAACTCGGTGAAACATTTATAATTCTAACCGAGATTGTTTTAGAGTGCCTTGAAAATAGCTGCTGTTTCACGTATGCTACGCCAGCTGAATAGTAACTGCGAACAGATATGCAGGTGAAAATCAGTATCTAGGCCGTGGACCTTCAGTGGCACCATGTGACGCATCGCAGGTTGGATCGGGGGTTCTACGAGCTATGAAAAGAGCTCCCGTTCCATATCTGCGATGCTTGCGAACGACATTTTTCCATCTTTTTCGAAATTGCCAAACTTTCTCTCGCCATTGTTGCAACGCGAAATCCGCACCAAGGCTAACAATAGTTTCTTGTGCCTTACCAACCGTGAATAGCCATATGAACAGTAACGGTAACAATGGAGGCGGAGCTAAACAGGCTGTAGTTTGCATATTTAAGAAGTGCCTGGTTTTCGATGGCTTCCGAGCGCGAAATTCAAAATCATTTTAGGTTCATTTTCAGTTTTTGAAAAAAGCCCCCCTCTAAATCAACACTGAATTCTCCGAAAAAGGCAACGTTTTTAAATAGAGACATGCAGCTATACAGTCCACATGTTGAAGGGTTTCCAGGCAGTCCCATGCAGCAAATGATACGAACAAGTTTAATTATGGCTTTAGTTGAAAACTGCTTGTTTTCCATACATAAGCAACATGGAAACCATGCTTCAGTCAACGCAAAATGCCCCCCTGTAAAACTTGATATCCGACTTACATTTTGATCTAGTTTTAAAATAGACACATGCGGCTATAAGTGCAGCATGTTGAAGGGTCTCCAGCGCGTGTATGATCATTGAAATTTACGTATGCAAAAGTCCGAAATTTGGATTTTGACACCATTTTGCTTATAATTTGTTTTAAGCGAGAAGCGCAAAGACCGTATATGCAAATATGGTGCAAAAGTTAGCGTCACGTCAAATGTCCGGCCATTCTGCCCTATGATGAAACAAGGCATTGGAAAATGAAATGCCTTGCGCCACACATGTATTGTACGGATGCATTTAGAGGCAAATTACCTTCATCGTTTGTTGAACAGTCTTTACAGTGAATCTTTTTATGTTTTATGCTGTATCGCTAAGGTTTAGTCAATTTTCTACCACAAAACCTTTCCTAGTTAGAAAGCCTCAGCCTGAGCTTGTTCTTAAATTTGGCAAATTTGTGCCTCGTTCTTTTTAAGTTGTTCTTATAAAAAAATGTGTTTATTTCTATCAAACATTTTGCCACCTTATTTCCGATAGACCTATTAAGACAACGCAAGAACTTGCCGTGAAAATCCGCCACAACTTTTCCTGGACCGCAACTTCTAGCTTCCACTGCCAGTAATTTTACAATGGTATGTTTCAAACATATGCAAAAGACCGCACGTGATCAGGAGATTCAAACGTCTGGAGAACGGAACCAGTGATACACGCTTTTTTGTTATAACAACAACTTTATAAGAACAACGAGGATCAAATTTGTCAAAATTTAAGAACAATTTAAACACAAGTTCAGGCTTCATAACTAGGAAAGTTTTTGTGGTAGAAAATTAACTAAAACTTAGCGATACAGCATAAAACATAAAAAGATTCACTGCATAATAAAAGACTGCTCAACAAACAATGAAGGTAGTTCGCCTCTAAATTCAGCAGTGCAATATAAGGTGTTTCATTTTCCAATACCTTATTTATTTTGTTTTTACTTCAATAAAAGCCGCTCACAGAAATAAGAACAAATCAAGAACAAATTTGAGGCTGAAATCGCCAAAAAATTAAGAACAGGCTCAGCAAATTGACTGGTTCTTATAAAAAAAAAGCATATACCCAGTGCACTCAACTTGCGGCACGTTGTGTTCTCAGTTTGAAAGCCGATCAAGAAGATGTCTTGAAAATCGTCTTGGAAACCACAATACCTTCATTTCAGGGCAGGCGGGCACGGGGAAGTTATTCCTGGTCAAGGAAATTTATAAAAGATTAAAACAGGAAGAAGTCGAAAAAAAGTTGCGATCGTGTGCTAAAGACAGTCAGGTGGAATTGCCGGTACTATGTATAGCCAAGAACTTAACATCTCCGTTCGCACGGTTCATTAATTCTACGGTCTCCGAACACCTGACCTTCCAGTACACTCACTCACACAAGTGTATTTTCGAGATTGTTATTCAAATGTACCTCACACTGGAAGCGGATGACCTTATACTTCCACTTCTAAGATCTTTCAGTGAAAACAAAATCTATCTACATATACTTACACTTATTGGAATTTCAAATATTAGTATTATACATTGTACTTACTTTAATTTATTCTATTAGCCTAACTTTATAACCAGCTTATGCTAATTAATTACTCCAATTACAACTGATGATGATCAGAGATTGATCGAAACATGTCTTGTGTGTTTAAAAATGTTGTGCTTTTTCATAAATGTACGTATTTCTAGTCTGCTTGTTTTACGTCCATTTGAAAACAAAATCATTGTAGTTGGCGCGTTTTTTCAGCTACGCCCTGTCCCCAATTGAGATTGCTGCATTGTCTGCTAAACGCAGCAGATTGTTTTACCCTTTCCCATTCCCATAATCCCAATTAATGAACCCTATCCCTCCCCCATAGTTTCCGTTGATAAGCCTCCCTTCCCCGTAATCTGCATTGAAAACCTCTAGTCTTCCTCCCCCACAATCTCCGTTGATAAGCTCCCCCTCCCCCATAATCTCCATTATTAACCCCTAAGTCTTCCTCCCCCAAAATCTTAATTTGTTGATAAGCCGCCCTCCCCCAGAACCTTCATTGTTAACCCTTAAGTCTTCCTCCCCCACAATCTTCTTTAATAAGCCTCCCCACCTCCCCCATAATCTTCATTGATAACCCCTAGGTCTTTCTCCCTCACAATTTCCATAGTAGAATCCAACAGAGAAAATATTTTTAAAATGTTTTATTTTATTTCAAACGACTCGTTAAGCTCATTTTTCATTTAAGTGTTATAACTTGAAACTAAATACACAGACGGTGCCATAAGTTCACTAGTAAATACAGGCAGCTTTTCTGTGACACCCAAAATCTTCACTTTGAAGAAATCCAAAAGAGAAAATAAATGACACTTATTAAGTGCTACTAGATTAACCGAGTTTAAACTTCAAAACAATTTTTTACAATAACACCAAACTCGATTACAGATATATACACAAAATATTTGTTGTTCAAGATTTTTAGTAACGAATATAATCTGGAGACATCGCGCCTATTCGCGAGCCAAAACTCACCAAAACTAAAAGCGACCTTAGTCAACTTAGACAAAACATGCACCTGCCATGCCTTCGTAAAATTAAGGCAATTTTCGTGCCACATAAAGCAATTTTAGGTAACTTTGTGCCACTTAAGGAGAATTTGTCAGACTTCAGGTGACTTTATGGGACTTAAAAAGTACTTTTGCGACTTCACGTGATTTTAAGCGACTTAAAGAAAACTTTTGCGACTTCATGTGACTTTGTTGGTCTTAAGAGAACTTTTGCGACTTCACGTGATTCTAAGCGACTAAAAGAGAACTTTTGCTATGTCAGGTGACTATGTGCGATTTAAGCAGAACCAGGAAAAAGATACTTGCTACGACTTTGGGGAACTAAAGACGACTTTTTATCCCATACTTCTAATCTGACTACTGAATCAGTTAACTCAAACTAAACACTACTGAACAATCTTGAACAATAACGATTTTTCAACCGAAAATTCTTGTTGTGCATTGCACCATTCTACGGGATTAAATGCTACAAGACAGTCTGGCCTAAAACCAGTACGTACATTTTGCAGCCATACCATGATGTACTGTAAGAGAAGGGGCGGAGTATGGGTTCGAATTGCAAGAATTTAAAAATGCAAGAAAGTTTTTTTTCACCTGTTTTAACTGCTCAACACTGTGAACTTAGAAATCTTGTACAAAATACATTAAAGAATACGGCTGTAAAATTTTAGGGTTGTAACTATGAAATAGCCGACCACAACTCGGTCAGTTGTTAATAAAAAGACGTGTTGGGCTTAGAGTTTGTTGATTTTCCAACACTTATTTCTCCACAAATATACATTTGTGCCAAGATTACATGTCCGCTTGTAAATTAAGGAGAGCACCAATATCTAGCTTCAGTGAATCGGCATTGGTTTGAAAATTGCCTGAATTGGGATATCCCAGAGTGTCCGCTTTGTTTTGAATACAAAACGACGGGTAGAAGTTGTAATACTGGCTCCCTATTTGCATATTGTTCATATAATGGAGTTTCTTTTCCTGTACACAGAACTGCTCTTCGACATGGGTCAGCGGTACAGTTTCACCGGAAGGACTGGTGCAGGTGCTAACGGTTACTTCCTGTGCATAATCGCCCCCGTATAACCCGATGGTTGGGGTGATACTCTCGAGGTCATCGTAATCGTCAGGAACCATATTTGGCTGGCTTCTCATTTCGGTTGTAAAACTGGGAAATTGAGTGCCAAAAAAGTATTTCCCTTTAAGCTCATAAGTTGATTGGTAGTTGGTGGTGGGCCTACATGTGTCGTTGCTGATTGGCTGGATCTGTGGGTGTGAAAACACAAATATTTTAGAAAGAAGAACAAAACCTCTTCCCCTCCCTTCCTCCCTTCCCCTTGAAGTGACACTAAGTTCCAAAGTACACATGCACCAACAATTACGTCACGTGAAAGAATTTCCCGCTATATGAATCATGGCGGAATTCGTATTAGAAGACGTGAAACTCGCCCGCGACGGAACAAAGATACATCTGGTGAATATCTGTCTATAAATATAAATTAAATATGGGCTTCTTTATTCTGAGAAATACTTCGTTAAACGTTTCCGCTTGAATAAACGGAAAATTTGAGGATAATTTAGAAACCATTCCCTCCCAGATTCATATTAGTCAACTTTTTGTCAGAAGTCGAGTTTCTCGCACTATACTCTCACTTTTCTTGTCATAAATATTGATCTGACTACTTTAAGCAGATGACATAATTGAAAAATGTTTTTTGTTTGTGTGTGTAGTCAAGGAAATCTTAAGTAACCTTGCATTATCACTATAGAAGATATTGGAACGGTCCTTATGTGGCGACTCTGTATTTATTGAGAAGCTAAAAATGCCAGTTTTTCCGCGTTCGGAAAATAGCACATTTGCGTGGGTTGGAAAATAGCCATTTCTTTCTTATTCACATGTTTGACGGAATTTTTAATGCGACCAACCGTGCGAAATAAAACCGTGCGAAATAAAACCGGCGAAATTAAAATGATAAACGCATCCCCGATAGACTATCATACACTAGACAAGGAACAATAAGTTAAACTTAACATGGTTAGATTTTAATTTTAGCTAGAAATAATGAAATATAACAATTAGAAGTTCGAAATATTTCCAAATGTAACGCGTTTTCGAATATCGGTTGCTGGAATGCACCTAAAAAGGATCACCTAAGGATCACGTGGTTATGTAACCATGGTTACTTACCAATCCACCTATTTCCTTTTGGGAACGTGTGCTGAGTGGTTTCGGATATCCTGGTTTGGGTGAGGTCGAGTTTCTCTTCGGTGACTGGGAACCTAAACGATCAATGAAAAATTAAGCAAATTCAGTAAAGATTTTGACAGTTTAACTCATGTTGTAGTTAACTCTTCAGGGTTTGTACTCTTGAAAATCTGAAATTCCATGACTTTTTATCACAACATATCATGATCATGCGCTGTTCGTTTCTTTGCAAACCATAGACTTATCAATTTTTCAGTGAACGGATGTGATACATTTCATCGCTTTCCTTTGGTCACTTTTCAGCACGCAAGTGTTGCATGTACTGATTGGTTTGCGTTCGCAATATTCAGTCGGAGTTAAGATTGATAAGCGTAATAAGTACACTAAAATTCGTTCAGGTGTATTCATTTTTTTCGCTACGTACGTCGCACGAGTCCCAATCAGGACGAAATAGTTGTCTGCGACTGCAAGTTTCGGCTTTATCCGTGCTTCTGATCATAAAGGTTCACTGACAAGTTATATCGCTGTACCTCAGCCTTTCGTATATTAATTATGGGTAAAAATATGAATTGCTAAATTGCCAAACATGTTTTATAGATTTAAAAGTAGTGGCAGCCTAAAGACACTTTTAGTTGCAAAAATGGCCTTGAAATACTATTTCTACAAGTTGATAACGAAGAACAAAACAAAATGTTAACTGTTAGTCGCGACAATTTGCAACAAAAATGGACATCATGTGCAGAACAGATTTTAAACTGAATTCATTACTTTTTACACGCCGTTTGTTTCATAAGAACCAGCAAATTTTGCCAAAGCTCTTTTTTCTCAATTTGTTCTTAATTTGTTCTTAATTCTGTGAACGAGCACTTTTATTGAAGAAAAAACGAAAGAGAAACAAGATATTGGACAACAAAACGCTTCGCACAATACCGGTACACGATTTTTTTTATAAGAACCAGTAAATTTTGCCGAGGTTCATTATTCTGAATTTTGAGGCGAACTAGGTTTATTGCTTGTTGAGCAGTCTTTACAGTGAATCTTTTTATGTTTTATGCTGTATCGCTATATAAGTTTTAGTCAATTTTCCACCACAAAACTTTCCTAGTTATCAAGCCTCAGCCTGATCTTGTTCTTAAATTTAGGCCAATTTGAGCCTCGTTGTTCTTATAAAGTTGTTCTCATAAAAAAGTGTGTAGACGAACGTGAGCCGGCTTGCAGGCCACTTCATTGTTTGTTGAACTGTCTTTAGAGCTCAAACATATGCTGTATAACAAAGTTTTACTACAAGTTTCAGTCATTTTTCAGCCAGAAAAACTTCCGTGGTTATCGAGCATCAACCTAAGCTTGTCTTTAAATTGTTCAGTCTTAAATTTTGACCAATTTGAGCGTCTTTGTTCTCTCTAAAAAAGCGTGAAGCTTCCTCATGAAGAAGATAAATGTGTAAAAAATATTTTTAAAATATGTGTAAGTTGTTTTAGGATTACGATAAACGATTTTCACCTCGGAGTAAAGCCTAAAGATTAAGAATCCAAAGGAGAAACACCAAAACACATTTTGGAATTCAATTTTGGTATTTGTTATCTGAGCAACAAAGCTGAAGGCTTAGAAAAGAAGAAGAAAAACAAGTATTTACTGATTTCTCTCAAAACTTCTGATTAACTTTGTGTGGGGGCGACTTTGTGGGCGAGAGAGACTTGCTAAAGTAACTGAAATTTTCATCCAACCAGGAATTTTAATCGCAGTGTACTTAACTCTATTTATTTATCAACATAATGTAACAGGAATAATATTCAAAAAATTAGGGAAGGTTATGTAATTAATTTGAATATTTTTGATAAAAACTTTGAACTTTTTCTTAAGTTGGGGCCTTTCCCTTGTACTTGACTACTTCTCAGTGTAGCGCGTGATTGTGCCCAAGTAAGGCGCCACTAGAACTAAAAGTTTTTGGATAGTTGCCAGAATGAGTTATAATTTGACAAAAATAATGTTTCTGCTAAAACGAACTGAAGCGTTTTCCGCAATGCTAATATGAAAGCCAGGACTTTGCGATATTATTACAAACCGCGACAAATATCTTTCGTGTGACGTGATGTTTCCCGTAATAATGGGGAGTCCCCGGGCAAAGGTTTTATCGCATTTTGTACGGCGTTGTTTTCCGTCATATGTTCACGAAAAAAAAATCTATTCGGAAATTAAATTTTTCAAGGTCTTTTTTAACGAATGTATACGGAACTGTTCCGAAAATGTGAAATTAATTTTAAAAAGGTCAATGCTTAAAAGGATTTCAATAAGTCTGGTGTTGTGTTGTCTTGTGTTGTGTTTAGACAAGTAATTCTGAAGGCTTTGTTTGATACTGATTTCCGCTTCATATCCTTATTTACCACACAATTTGTGCTTTGCCTTTTGACAAAAAACACAGGGAAATGTGGGGGCGAATTGCATTCGGCAGATGTACAAGTTTCTCAGAGGTTCAAGCGAAAAATCCTTGTTTGAACTCTTAAAAATGTACGACCTCAAAAGACTTCCGGTTGGTCGACAAGAAGTAATGAGTTATTTTTGTGCCTACTTTGCTCATCTGAATTTTCATCTAAGACTTGTTTTACGAGTGTCGTTTTTTTACACGTTGGAAAACAGCTGATTTCATTGGTAACAACAACGGAAGTGAATAAAATTAACCACGTGTCAGCTCTGAAAATGTGGATGTTTTAGCTCGCGCTCTGAGTTCGTTCCGCATGAACGAGACTCTTAACGATAAACAAAGGACCGAAGATGTTAAAACTGAATGCTTTGATGTACGACAAATTTTGCCAAAACTGATTAAAACAAGCGCATAGAAAAATAACTTTCTAAACCGCCATAACCGAAATGTTCCTTTAACAGCAATTCGAGGAAACTTGTCCGTCATAAAACTACCAGTTATTAAAGTGGCAAGTAACAGGTAGTTACACGAAATTTATGCAAAATACGATTAATACTACTTCATCGAATACTTGATTTTCGATTTTTTGTTTTATGTAATCGGTGACATAAGAATACTTCAATGATGTAATCTCTTGCGAGAGAGCTTTGGCACGGTTAAACCCCGCAAAACGGAAAAAAGTACAAAACAAATAATAAATACACAGGAATACAAGAATACAATACATAAAATAATAATTAATATACAGGATTTTTAAAAGGAAGTTGAATTATAACTTAGTTGTTGTGTTGTTTTACCTTTTGATTTGGGCAGAATTTTGAAAACTCTGAACGGCTCGGTGGGATGATCAAGGCTGTGCGGGACTTTCACTTCTTCAACATCTGGCATTTTGTGCAGTGCGCATCTAAAGCGAGTTTTCCACGTTGAAGGGTCAGGTTGCTCGCCTGCCTTGTATTTGCCTGTGTGTTTCGCCCACTCGCGGAACAGAACGGCATCTTTCTCCAGCTCAAAGTCTGGTTTTCCAGCATGCTTCCAAATTATTTTGAAGGTTTGCTCATCTCTGTTTATCCAACGTAAACCGTGCACGGTGTTGCTGTTTATCATGTCGATCAGCCATTCTCGAAGCCTCTTCCTCTCTCTGCATTCGCCTCCATAGTACTTACAATTAGGCTTGATCATTCTGACACTAGAAATATATTTCAACTGTTGAGCACTGCAGAGAAAATAAACGGTTAGAGACTTTGCAATTTTTCAATTTCTCTTTCCTATCCCTTTCGCTGTCGCTACACAACTGTTGAAATCGTCATTGTACGGTTTACAAAAGTTCTCATTGCTATAGGGTTTTCCCCGGGTGTCTGATTGGCTGTGGAATGATTGGGGCTCGTCTAGCTCAAACTTCCGGGGTTCATGTGATAAATATAGCGTTGTGACGCAAATTAAAAGGCAAAGCCCTTTGGAGTTACGGTGAACCGCCATGATAACTAAAGTAAACAGGATGCTTTAGGAAATCTCTCTCAGTTGAGGAAATAGACAGGAGTAACTAACCTGTGACACACGAACAAAGGGTTTAAAAAGAAACTACGATTTTTGCGTATAAAGGACAAGCCCTCGTGTATAAATATTCATTTCATATTATTTTAATCGCACATTTACTATAATGATTTACAATCAAAAACAACTGATCACAACTTTTTGTAATCCGTATAACTAAAATTCTGGAGTCTTGACATAGATATAGTTTAATTAAAATAATAGATATTGTAACAGAGGAAAAATAAACGACATTTAACCCCAGCTACTCAGGAAACCAACATTTATTGTTCAAATAGCACGAACCAAACTGTTTAGGCACGCACGCATCCCTACGACTCTGAGAGAAATATTTCTGTGGTAAAAATTCTTCAGGGGTTTTTATTTGGGATCAAAATGTCCAAGAAAGGCTACAAGGTGGGCTTATATCTATCTCACTTCTTTCATGTTCCGAGTTTTTTTACGGTTTGGTAAGACTGCCGGTTGAACGCCTATATCAATCAAGGTATAAGTTTAGCTTGCACGTTATTGAAATTTGCTACGCCTCATGTTCAAGAATTTCCTGCAAAAAGACTTATCTTCAAGTTATACCGCATTTAAACGTGTATTGAACAGAAGAGCATTGCAAAAGAACGAAAGTATGATGCGATGTGCCGGCGATTTTAATTATAGCTTGTCGGAGTTAGCTGCTCATTAAACACATGTGTTAGAAACCACAAAATAAATATAAGCATTCCAGATCGTTTCGCTTTCTTAGTGGTTTTGTTCCAATGACTTTTTTGTATTTTTGTTCATACTGCTTTTTCTTTTCATCTTTCTTCTTCGTTTAACAGCCACCAGTAAAAAGATTTTGGAAATAATGCTCCTCTAATTGCAAATATATTCCATTTGAACAAATACCATTGTTTGTCACTGCAAGACTTCCTTGAAAATCTTAGTAAGAAATCCACCAATTTGTTTTACTAAAAAGAAAACTCAACTCGAAAATGAAAAGAAATATTAATTTTCCTTGTGTATAGGAAAGTCCCTCGAGGTATATTTGTGCATTATTTATACCTGATAAAAAAAACTGCACGGAATTAAATCAAAGACTAGGTCATGCACAATCAACACACACGCAACTCAAACCCACCCATCATTATACAATCTCTTTTACGGTATGATTTTCAGATATGTTATTGGCTTACAGAATACAGTACTGTATGCTCAGCAATCTTTATACAAGCAGAATACAATACTGTTTTTCAGTGTCCAGCTATCGAATCTCTACCAAATTAAGTCGGGAACATTTCCTTAATTGGAAGTTTCCTCTTTTTGTTTATGTAATGAACGTGTGTTTCAAGTTTGTGGGAAAAAAATTACCCCAATCATTTCAATATCATGTTGACTTCTGAGGGCGGAACAATATTACGGATTTGAATGACACAGAAGGGAAGATCTGACTAATACTTCATATTTTTGTCCCACTAAGAAGCAAATTTGTTTGTAAATTGGACAACTTAAAAATTTCAGTGTTCTTCGATGCCAAAATGTTTTGTTCCTTTTAAGGCAGCGAAGGATCAGTGCATTTCCTGCCGACACAAAACTCCGAAAAGAAAACTAAGATCATTTTAAACACCATTCAATGTTAAAATCAATTTATTTTCACTGCAAATGATCAATACACAGCAAAAATTCTTTCATTTACTTTCGTTGCTACATTTCAAACACCAAGGGTAAGGAACAAATGATTTTTGTTTAAATCAGTCTTATGCCTTGAGCAAAAATACTGAAATTTGGCAGAAACACTTCGAACATTGCTAATTCGAAAGGAGTTTTCCTTTGGGTTCGGAGTCTCAGTGTAACTACTAGATCATAAAACAGTTGAAGAATTTAAACCTACGGATAATATGATTTATGAGAAAAGAAAAGAAGAAAACAAAATTTACAAGCCACACCTCTACAAATTTGTTGGGTTTCAAAAGATTTTATCTTTCGATTTGGGATGGCTAGAGACGGCATGTGCAGTTTAATTGCTTTGTTTCAACAAATTATGTTTCCGACCATTATTGCATGTTAAAATATTTCCGCCCATTTATCTTAGTTCGCAGCTTCAGTATTTCTGTGTGACGAATTTTGCAAAGTTCTGTATACCACCTGTAGTAGCAAAACAAAGACTTAAATTTGCCAAGACAATACAGAAACTTATAAAAATACATGCTGCTGTTTAAAATGAAATTTGAACGCACACTAGTATTTTTTCTTACGTAAAGTTATTTTTTTCTTAAAGCTACAGCGATAATTATCACCTTTTTGAGATTTTGCGTTCTGAAAACTTTGTAGGCAATTCCTAATTCACACATGCCGAGGGCCACATAGCGACAGACATTTGATATAGAATGATATTATATGGTAAAATAAATAAATAGCTCGCTGTTCAAAACGTGCTCAGAATTAAAGAGTGTAGTGCTGGCATGCTGCCACAGGGTGTATTCAAGGAATTCTGAAACACCTTAAAAACTTCAAACTATTAAAGTTCAAAGTTCGAATAAATGAAAACAAAAGTAAATGTTTTCAGAATTTTGTAAATGGTTAGAAATAAAATGTCACTAGATAATTAGCAGTAAAAATTTATAACAGTTCTGGGTGTCGCAAGAATGCATAATTATTCACACAATACAAAACCTTTTTGATGATCGCCAAGAACAACACAAAGTCATTAAAGTGGGTAAAGTTTTTCTGTCACTTATTCTGCTTTGAGTTTTCTAACAGTACCAAATAATATTGCGTTTATACACGCTTGTTTTTATAAGAATAACTTTATCTGAACAAAGAAGCTAAATTTGGCCAAAATGTAACTTGTAAGAGCAAGAAGAAGAAGAAGAAGAAGAAAAAGAAGAAGAAGAAGAAGAAGAAGAAGAAGAAGAAGAAGAAGAAGAAGAAGAA
>JAOCPT020151210.1:0-14026 GCA_026546935.2 Palythoa grandiflora | reverse complement strand
GTTTGCAGGCATTGGTTTTCAAACATTTTTCGGGGGGAGGAGGAGGGGGGGGACTACCCTAGGTTTTGGTTGGGGAAAAGGGCAGCCACGGCCAAATTTTCAGCTGGATCCGCCCCTGCTGGGTGCCAGCAGAGTTTCGTAACAGATTATATTTTGTAAATACGTGCTACCACAAATCTTGTACAAGGACAAATCCTTTGTGTTTGCAAACCTATTACGAAACTCGTTCAGTGAAGCCTAATAAAATATTTCACAATTGAATTTAAAGCTCACATCTGTTTTAGTTATCGCTCTTTCACAATGTCCACAATTGATTCATTTATTTCTAGGAAAAAAAGAAAGCGCAAAGCGCCTTCAAAGAAGTTTTGTGTAAAAAGAAAAACAGTTCTCGCAGACAGTGGTTCTTGGTTTGAACAAGAGGAGCAGTGGCCTGAAATATTTCCTGCCCAATAGTTGTCTACCGAATTAAATCCGGTCCTTGCTAGTGCCAGTGAAAAAAAAAATTGTGAAACCCAGAAAAACTTTTTGGAAACCGATCATTCTTCTTCTGAATCGTCAGATAATACCTGTGTGGTGAGCCCGACCTCGGAAAGTTCTGAAGTTTCAATTTCAGAGGAAATGTTCCACAAGCCAGCTGGACGATATATATTAAAAGCCCGAAATGTTTATAAGTAATACTTGATAACCCCGCCTTATGCTGATATGGTCCACTAAGCATTCTCGAAAAAAACGGATCGCAACATGGTTTTGCTACAAAGTGGATTTTTAGGTGCTGTAACCCATCTTGTATTTTGCACAAGTATCGCCAACCATTTCCCATTTCTGAAAGCAATGGAAAAGTTAACGAAGTTAATTGTGCAGCCGTGCTGGCCTTTAGGTCTATAGGTAAAGGCAGATCAGCCGTAAAAAAGTTTTCCAGTTTCATGAGACTCCCTTCATTAGTAAATTCATCAAGGTGATCCGAGCATACAAAACATATTGAAGAGCAATTACCTAGAGAACTGTTTTCGGTGGTCAAGGACATTGTTTTGAGGACAAACTATGGTGTCGCAGTCGAGGAAACACAATGTACAACTGCCATAGTTTTTCATTCTGCAGTCCGTGTTCGTTGCTTGTTTCAAGAACTAACACGAAAACAGTTTAGTCAACGGACTTTCTTTAGGAAATCCTTTAAGGGTGAGCATCGAGTGGAAGCCACAATAGACAAGGAAAATGAGTTCTGTATTAAATTTGACAAGGTGAAGGAGAAATATCTTTCGAGCTACATTATGGCTACTGGAATGATCACGGATGGCCACAATATGTATAATTATAAATTGATAACAGTGGAGGTCGAAACATGAATATCTAACGTTGCACAGTGCCTTAGCCCACTCAGTACTAAGTGTTATGTATTTTGTTTCTACATACTTATGTATTTGCCTATATGTTACAGAGGTAATACACAAACAACCATTAGCTCAAGTTTAGTCATTTATTTTGCCCATTCAACTGACATAAAGGAGCTTTTGGACTCTCACTTTTTGTATTATAGATTTTAGGCCACTTAAAAACATTATCCTGGTTTATCATCAGCCTGCACACTGATTTTTGCCACTGTATTGACTTTTTTTTGTTTTTTAAATAAAAGAAATATACGAGGAAAAAAGTCGAGAAATGTTTTCCTTGTTACGAAATAGTAAGTACATGTAAGAACATTATGCTTGTCAAAGAGTACATTATCAATATACATGATTAATAGATTGTATTGTAATATGGACCGTATCATAACTTAGTATGGTAGTTAGTGGTGTGAATTTACTCCCAAACTGACTCGGTAGCCCACAAAATTTTTAAACCTAAAGAAAAACAGCCCCCTACCCGTCTCACATCGTCCTCACTTAATTTTTGGAAAATTTTGATGATAAACCAGGATATTTTTTAAGTGGTCTTATAAACACTTGACATTTTGTTGGTTTTTTTTTCAATTAAAATCATGATAATTGTATACAAATGGTAAAACACATCTTAATTATTAATGCTCCTTATTGTTGAGCACTCTGATAGTTTCATCATCTATAACCATGGAGAAGGTCAATTTGGGCTATTCAACGAAGAACATCCCACTGCCATCAAAAATCGAATACATGAAGAATATTATTGAAAAGACAGAACATTTCCTACGACGAATGCGCTGGAGATCCTATCATTTTCTCAACACTACTAAGTCATCAACTAAGGAAACCTATGGATTCAAATCACGCTACCAAGAATTGACGAGCTGATGCCCTTCGAAGATGGTATGCTTCAACTAATACAAAACATTGAATTCAAAGATGTAACATGTAATTTTCAAAATCTAATGAAAAACGACATCAAAAATATAATCAAAAAACCAGACAGCCTTTAATTCAAGTGGACAAAAGAACCAATTATTATAAAATGAATCCAGCCTCATACGACAAATTGATCAAAGATAATGGACAATACATATTGAAATCCCGAAATGTTTACAAGTAATACTTCATAACTCCGCCATATGCAGAGACTCAACTGGTCCACTAAGCTTTCTCGAAAAAAACGGATCGCAACATGGTTTTGCTGCAAAGTGGCTTTTTAGGTGCTGTAACCAATCTTGTGTTTTGCACAAGTATCGTTAACCATTGCCCATTTCTGAAAGCAATGGATAAGTTTACGAAGTTAATTGTGCTGCCATGCAGGTCTTTAGGGCTATAGGCAAACGCAGATCATCTGCAAAAAAGTTCTCTAGTTTCACTAGACTCCCTTCACCAGTAAATTCATCACGGTGGTTCGACCATACAAAACTTCTTAACGAAAAATATTTTGAACTTACTCAAAAAAATTATGACACGGCTGTGGGGAGCTAAAATCTTTTAAGCGTTTGATTGGCCACATACTGAATTGTTCAGATGAGGAGTTGAAAAACACAATTGTCGATGTGATAACAAGCTTTGACTGCTCCTGGGACAGTCGTGGATGGTCTGCTAGAGATGGTATAATTGTGGAAATTTCGCAGGACACCAGAAAAGTGCTTGATGCTGTTTTTCTATTAAAGGAGTACCCACATTGCACAGAGATGGAAGATAAGCGCACAAAAGGAAGTATTACCAGGTTACATTTCTTAGTATGGTACCAGAGGCATGAGCCAGACTGCAGGTTGAATCAAGAGGGAAGTTCTCGGGTATGTTTAGAGTCCTCTACACCATGGCTTTTGTAAATACAGATGCCGTGAATAAATTATATTCTATTACTAAAAGTGCTATAATGTTAAGATATATTTTAATATATACAACGCAAAAACATTGTTTCATGCATACTTGCACACTGTATAAATCGACTTTCCTTGCATAAATATTTTCTATAATGTAGTTTTATGATTTTTCAGTGATGATTTTTGTATGGAAAATTTTATTTTCTATAGTCAATGGAAGCGGGTGGAGTAAGCCGTTGTACACAAGATCTGTGGAGAAACACAACCTTTGGTACATTCTATTAATTGGGGATGGGGGTAGCAGTGCATAGAGCAACATCTGCAATGAGAAACCATGTGGACCAAGTGTTTACATCCCTAAGGATGGATGTAAATCTCATGTCACGAAAAGAATGGGAACAAAAGTTTCTTGCAAATTGTAAACAGTGTGCGAACCAAAATGCCAATGAAACATTACGCCATGTTGTTTGGGGGATTGCACCAAAAGATCAATTCACCTCCCAGACAGAAAACAGCGCAGCACTAAACCTTGGTACACTCATTTTTAACAGTGGAATGAAGGTAATGTTTTCATTGCTGATGCCGATGCTTGGTTTGACAGTGTCCACACCAATGCAAACGGCCTGGGCAAACGTTAATAGAGTTTCTATGGCGCAAACTACAAAGAAAAACCTGAAATAAAGGCCAGAAGGAAGGAAATGAAAATCAAAAAGGTCCACAAGGCTGCTGCTTTTGTTGATGATGAAGGGGAACCACAATACCAGTCGCAAGGCTTTTATCCTTGTTCCAGTAAAAACAATGCAATTAGGCAGTTAGGCAAAAAGGTAGGGGGAGCGGGGAAAGATCACGAGGTGTAAGGGGAAAGGGATCTAAGAAAAAAGGGGTTAAGTTCAGTGATCGAGGAAATACAACATAAATACAACAAGTATAATTCCTTTGATGTGCATGAACATTGTATTTTTTTTATATTTATAAATTACTGGATTTACTGTAATTCATTTTTCAAGAGCCTGAATTATATCAATGTAATATTTCTAGGCTTACTGATGTATCGAGAGTTTCATTTGCTGTGAAGGTCAAAGGATAGAAAGCTAGATCGATTTTTACCTCCAGAGCAGATAATTCAATTAATTGTTGCCTCGTTAAAACAGTTAGAAGAGTTCACACTTTGAACAGCAACGGTAGTCTTGCATTTGAGACCATGAAGCAAAAAAGATATTATTTTTTTCGGAATTTTTTAATTAAGGCCGTGTTCTAGATTTGTTTAGTTACAGAGACAACTAAACTTCAATCGAGAAACCTTTCAGTGCGGCGCGCAAATGCAATTCGCATGAAACATACTATTTGATATATTTAAAGCAAGTTAGGATTTCTCAAAAATGCCCAAAAAATCAATTTATATTTATTCCAAGATGTCCCGACTGAAGATGCATCAATATCAATCTTTCTATAATATCCTCATTCATATTTATATTGATATATCTTTATTTATTTATTTTTCTTTAATGAAGGTTGAATTTGTTTTTCTTTTTTTTCATGTTTGACTGTGTAAGAAATTTTTCTATTATAAAAACTTCTCCAGCCTATAATTTTAATGAAATGTGCCTTTCCCAAGATCCATTGGTATCTATTCCACAACCTCATGATGCTTTGCATTTCGAAGAGTCGCCCATCTTGGATTACAAAACTCAACATACGGCCAACAAAACGACGGTTTTAGCTTGTTTGGAATGCAAATATTTAACACAAACCATGTAAAATAATGACTGAAAAAAGTCTTATTGCAAAGGTGTTCTTAAAGGAAGCAGTTTTACAAGCTTTACTTCACTCTACGCAGTGTAAGTAACAAATCAGCAAAAACGGTTTTGCTTCTTTAATTGCATTTTTTTGTGGGAAACTTATTAAGTTACAATAGTCAAACGTTTTGCTTTCATTCCAAATGCCAGTTGCTCGTTATTCAAAACCTAACACAAGAAGTCAACGTTGTCTTCATAAGAATTGGTGTTTCGGCACCTTGTGTTATTAAAGTAAAGATCAAGGAATCTTTTCAAGTGTCATTTTGTGGCTGGGGCCCTCAGTGGCACCGCGTGATAGAGCACAAGGAGATCCGTGAAAAACCCAAAATCCAGAAAACGTTGCCAAAAGAACCATTCTTATAGTTATAAGGTAAACTATAATTTGTCATAAATGTAAAAAACTCAGTTTAAATTTGAATTTGTAATTGTGGCAGGTGACGAGATCTGGCTGGGGGAAAACCAGATGCAGGTCTATCAGTTCGATCCAATTAATGAAAGAGTTATGGTGGAATGCGAAAATGCACAAGGCCGAGAGAAGAGAAGACAAACCAAACGAAATGACAAAGGACAAGACACTGACCAAGACTATGCACAATCGCAAGGACGAAGAATCAGAGTTTAAAGGTTTTGTTAGAGAGGACGGTTTTTTATTTAAAGTGGGTAATATTTGTTTTGTCGATTCTTTTTCTTATCCTGTTTTGTTAACTCGGATTTTTAGAAGAAGTAGTAAGGTTTTTGTTTCAGGTATGAGATGTCAGTGTGAGAATAGTAAGGTTGTTTCTTTTATTAGTTATTTTGACAGTCGAATGTTCTTACTTATTACGCATTTTTCCAAGTAGCGAATATTGTGTTTCTCGTGTTTGCCAGAAAATTTCTAGTGTAGTTTTTCAGGGTCAAAGTCGTATTTGTAGTTGTCAGGAACGAAATTTTGGAAATGTTTCCTATCAGAGAGAAACTGCGTCGCCTTGGGGGCACATATACGTCATGCTGCGTGTGGTGGCATTTCCAAGAGCAAGGCTAAATGTTTCCTCAACTTGCTAACGAAGAGAGATGTAATGCAATCTGCAGCATAAATGCACGAGGTTGTATTTGGATTTACAATTATGTCCAAAGTGTTCCAAAGGAAAGATGGAACAGCAGCTGACATCCATAGGAGCTTGAAGAATGCCCTTTCAGTGGTAGACGACTACAGAACCAACAATGGACCTTATCTTGCTACGATGAAGTCTGGTGTCCACTGCCATTCAGCCCTGTGAGTTTTCAAGTGCGAGAGCAAATTTTCTTGCAAACCTTGGAAGATAATTTAAAGAGCTGACGTCAGAAAAACAAATGTTTTCTTTACAATTATCAAATTATTTAACGTTTTTGAAATAGAAATATTAATTTTTTTTGTTTGAATGAAGCATATAGCAAAAATGACCAATCTTTAGTCAGACTTTTGTTTCTGATACGGCAGTTCAGAAATGGTTGTCAGCGGTTGCCTATGATGTCACTGGTAGGGAGCATTGGAGTTCATATCAAAAGCGAATTCTGTATAGGAATTATTAAAATTGATGACGGATAATTAAAATTTGAAAATTTTTGAAAAAAATATTTCAACAAAACTGGATGATTAAGCCCTAAATATGAAATATGTGTTTAACAAAGCCAAAATGATGTGGTTAATGTGGCACTACCAAAATGCATAAACAGTCATATCTCAGTCTTCACTACTTGAAAACATTTGGAATTATAGCAACATAGCTAGATATTTTTATACTGGAAGAAATTTTTTTTAATGGCTTTATTAGACTAATGAATTTGGCTGCCAAGTCAACACTCGTGGAATCCAGCTGCTAAAAACATCAGTTGCTACCCAGACCCCCAATGATTGTTTTTGTGATAAGCGTACTCAGTGTGATGTTCAAACAGAAGCTTTTAACCAGTTTCCCCTGGGGCATCACCTCTAAAAGTGTCAATGATCCAAACTGGGTTCCTGAATCTGGTTCTGAAGACACAGAAGATGAGGATCATTTAATAGATTTAAAAGGGCCTGAACCTCAATATGTTTCAAAATATTGTCTTTCAAAATGAAATTTTAAAAACTCTTGAATCGATGGCAAGAGTGTGGTGTCCCTATTGATGAGGCTAAAAAAATTATTAAAGGCAGCCAATACATGATAACATGCGAATGTATAAACGATCATAATACCACTTGGGAAAGCCAACCCACAATCAAGGGCATGGCAACTGGAAATTTACTGTTATCTGCTGCAATTTTGTTTGGTGGGTCAATATATACAAAAGTTGCAACATCTGAAATTCTGAAACTAAAAATTCTCAGTGAAAAAACATTTCACAACATTCAAGATGAATATCTGTTTCCAGTTATCAATGAATTTTGGGAACAGGAGCAAATCTCTCTTTTTCATACATTAAAAGAAAAACAACTGTGGCTCTCAGGTGATGGTCGCTGTGACGGCACCGATCAAAAGGCAAAGTATGGTACCTACACCATGCTAGACCAAGAACCTGACAAAATCATTGACTTTAATGTAGTTCAAGTAAGCGAGGTAAGTAACAGTAATGCAATGGAAAGAGAAGGCTTTAAGCGCTGCATGAAAAACAAGGGTAAGGGAAAAAAGTAGAAGTTGTTGCCACTGATCGCCACGTTGCTATTCAGGCTGAAACAAAAACGCTGTATCCTGAAGTGGAACAGCAGTTTGATGTTTGGCATCTTTCTAGAAGCATAACAAAAACGTTAAAAGAAAAAGCTAAAAAAAGGAATGCTATGAACTATGCCCATGGATTAAATCCATTTCTAACCATCTTTGGTGGTACGCTGAAACATGTGATGGTAATAAGGATTTGCTGAAGGAGAATTGCATATCAATCTTGCACCACATTTCGAACATCCACTCATGAGAGGGCAGATTTGTACCAACAATGTGCACATCCACCCCTGACAAATGCAAAGGCAAGAACAAAGTAGTGGCTAAGACTCAATACGCCAGCCCATGAAGCTCTGAAGGCAATTGTGATGGACAGAAATCTATTTAAGGACATCCATGGAATAGCTGTCTTTGTGTTGCCACACTGGTAAATTGGAGGTATACCACAGTGTATACACTAAGTACAGCCCAAAGCGCCAACACTTTTCATACAAGGGCATGGTGGCGCGCCCTCAGCTTACAGCATTGGCTCACAATGCCAATTTAGGAAGGCAACAAGCAGCTATAAGCACTGGTGATAATGAAGTGAAGCTCCAGTATAAAATTGTTTTCCCAAAACACACAAAAGAATGGGTGGCAAAACCTGTCATAGAGAAAACAACCCGGGACCACCTACAGCCAATGCTTGATGCAGTCGTTGCCAGAAAAAAGCAAAAAAAAAAGAAAGAAGTTTGAAGATCACAACAACACACATCCCTAAAAATATTGCAAGCAAATCAGGCCTTCAAAAGACGAAGTAATTGTCAAGCATATATCACGATTTGCCTGACATTTTGAAGTTACAGAAATTGTTTACACTGAAAATATTTGTATTCTTTAAACTTTTATTTACATTACCAGCCATGGCTGCAAATAACAGACAGTCGTTGGACATTGGCTGACCAAAATTTGCTTATGACCGACACAATCCCAAAAGTGGTCAGACATGATGTCCAGACAATTTTTTTATCATAAATCATTTTACCGTAATGATGAATAAAAATGTGAATATAATTCAAACTTTGGTTTTGATGATGTGTGACAACAATTTTGTTTTGTCCTACCATGATTGTGTCTTAGTTCAGGACATATATCATTCACGTGAAAAAGCTATTTGCAGCCCTGTGACCCTGATACTACTCTGTGAGCTAAGCTCCCTAGGTAATTTTTTAATGGCATCAGTAAAACACGTATGCTATCATTAGTGTTACTATTGTCATTATTATCGTCATTAAAGACAGTATTATTTAATCGCTTGATGATATGAAATATATTTTCGAGTGTTCATAGCACTAGTTTTTAAAGGTAGCACACATAAATTATAAATAAAGTGAAGTAGTGCTTTTACAAAAGAAGATAACCTTTACATATTCAAGCCATCACATGCACTTTTTATCATACAGACAAAGCAAAGGCAAGAAAACAAGCTGTCACCTCAACATTTTCACTCATTGACAAAAAGCTAATTCTTGCAACTGTTATGAAACAAATGTTGGTATATCTTGGTATATGTTCCGGAAATGATTGTTTATAAATAACCATTTTAAAAGAAATGATTGTGATTGTTTATAAATAAGAAATTATTGTTTATACATTATTATCTTTTACGCCAAATGTAAAAAAAGTTTGTATGAAATTAATGTCCTTTTTTTCCATAATTTAAATATTTATAAACCACCAAATCTTGATACTGATTGTATGCCCAGCTGGTATGCACAGTAAAAATTGGGTGAGTTCTCGCTCATTTTGCAAAGCAGCAATCTTTTCACGGCATTTGAATATTCATGGCGATTCTTAAAAAAATACATGGCTTCTTTTAATGCAAATGAGCTCGGAAGAGTTGTTGCAGATGTGGTTACAACTGTTTCTAGTACAAGTGTTTCTGTGCTTGTTTTTATCATATTGATGTATCCTGTATTATTATCCATATAATTTCCCGCTTGACCGCCCGACTATTTCTTAAGTGGCTGGTGCCCAATCACAACTTTACTTATATCTTTTACTAAATCTTTTGTAAATAACGTTTTAACAGGGTGCTAATAAAAGATGTTATTATTGTTGTTGTTGTTATTCTTCTTTCCTTCTCCCTGTTTCAAGCTAAAGGATGTCACACTATTGCCTTGGTAAAGGGTTCAGAAAAGTATGAAACCCTAAAAGAGTCTTTTGGTTAAGTCTTCAAGGAAATTAATGATTGTATTGAAAACAAAAAAATGTGTTGATGGCCAAGAATTCACTCTTGAGCTCTTTCTTGGTGAGGACTATACATTTATATTAATGCTCATGGGAATGAAAGGTGCGACATCAAATCATGCATGTGTCTCGAGTAAAATCCATAGACAATCGCTGGATTATGGATTTTGAAATGCAACAGTACAACACATCACCTCAATTTAAAAAATGGCCAACAAGAAAGGAAACCAAGATAAATTTTCCTGTGTACATGAACCCTTGATATTTATAGATCCGGATCACATAATCTTGGATGAATTACATATTTTACTGAGAGTAATGGATGCTCTTTTAGAAAATGTTGTATTGGAATGCATAGACAAAGCTGATAATTTCAACAAAAGGAAATGTGAAGAGACATGCCATAATCAAACAAAACTGCTAAAGATAATCAGGTCATGTGGAGTGAGCAAAAGCGCAGTTAAGAAATATCCACTTATGTGAGCCGAAAAATCAAAAAGAGAATCATTCTTCAAGCAAGGCATATGGCTTGCATCACCAAGAACAGATCACAAATGAGACCACCAAATTGCATTGTGTTGCATCCTGGCTTTGAGGCAGTTTGCCTAAACAAATGGTCTCTCCGTTCAGCTTCCACAGAATATAGAACCATCGATGGACACAAATGTCGTCAGGTTGGAACAGAACAAAAGTTTATTTACAGAATGAATTAATCATTAAATACGTATACGTTGAATAAAAATTAGCTCAGTCCCTGACTTTGGTCCCGACTGTTTGAATGCAGTTTTAGACATTATTTAATTTGTAAAAATGCTCTCTATTTCAGTCTGCGTTTTTTCGTTATTGAAGCTTTGTGTTATGTTCAAACAATTCTGTTGGCAACATCTTGTGGCATAACATTTTTTAAAAAGGTCATCCACGTTATGAAAGATATGTAGGATATGAGAACAATGATGGAGAATAAATTCATACTGCAGCCTGTAAATGATATATATATTTCTTTTAACATTGATTGTTTGTAGCATAATTTCCTTTTTTAATGTAAAATTAAAATATTCTGTAAAATTTAAGTTTTATGTGATATGTCTCTACCCAATGGCTGCATGCAACTGCGTACAGGGAGTGTACTCTTCTTATTCATGACTACTTGGGAGGTAGTAACAGAATACCTCTGCCAGCATGCGCTTACCATGCGATTCGTAGCAAGGTTTGGCAAAGAGGCGGAAGAAGGAAGCCAGGATGAAAGATATGTGGGAACTTATTTTGTCACTCTAACAATTTAACTGGTTTATTGCAGTCACCATTACTGCATTGCTTTAATTTCTTTGATCACAGAAGGAACTGTATAATTAAATATAGAAGAAATGTGTATAGCACGACTAGAAAATGCAACATTTCATGTAAACTAACTTCCTTGAAAACCAAGGGGCAGTCAGTTAAAGTGAGCCAACAATTTGGGGAAAGGAAATCAACCCCCGCTACCTGTATTGACAAACTGACCCCTGATCTCCAAGGGTGTAATTTATTAACTTTATAACTAGAATGTTTCGTAAACCACTACATGCTTGCAATGAAATGGCTCTTTTTGAAATATGTAATTAATGTAGCTGTCTTTTTTAAGACCGAAAGTACAACTTCTTGCAGTTAGCTTTAAACAAATTATCATTAAACATGCATCAATATAAAAGTTAAAGTTGTCTAATCCATGTACCTCGTGGTTGAATCAATATTCAGTTCTAGTCACCATTGGCCTCGAATAACTGAAAAATTACAATTATATAAACAAATAGTCCTGATCCCACTGCCCCAAAACGGAGTGAAGTTACACAGTTTCCTTTAAATTCATCATACGTCTTGTGGAATACTCTGTTAAAACAAGCATCTGCCTGTATGAGCCTCTTTGCTGGATCTAGGAACTTGACTTCGATGGTTTCACTGGTACACAAGACAGGAATGCGATATGACGTATCCCATGATGTGTCTCTTTGTTGTTGCATGTGTTCCAAAATGGCAGCAAACAACTCCAATAACACCTCTTCGTTCATGGAAGAAAGACAGAAGTATGATTGTATTTATAACAGTTTTTCGAAGGATTACAAGAACAGAAGAACTAGAGAGAACACCTGGGCCAAGATTGGTGAAAATTTCGGGTTAACTTTGGCAGATGCCGAGAATTACAAGAACATGCGCACAAGCTATGTTCGCTATTTGAAGAGACTGAAAAACGTTCCTTCTGGCTCAGAAAGTGCCGCTGTCCCCAAAGCTGTGGAATTTGCAAATCTGGAGTGGCTAGATCAGCATATCAGCCACAGGAAAAGCACACCTCAAACCCCTTAATCTTCAACAAACTTTACATGATTCTGTACATACCACATCAGCAATTACTAACCCATTTCTCTCTCAGACTGCCGATCAATATCAAGGAACCAGTTCCATGCCATGTTTTTTTTCAAAGGGGTCTTTTTTCTCACCTTCTGCCAGTTCAATTCTATTTCAAAAGTATTTCAGCATCAAAAAAGCATCCTGTGGGGAGGGGAAAATGTGACTCTGAATAACAGGATATTTCCTCACACGTCACCAAGGCACGAGGCTTTCATGCCTTCCAATATTGCATCTAGTGGCCGTGTTCTTGTTACTATGACTTCGGTTACCAGATCTCCGACTGTTATATCCTTATTAATATGGCACATGTGAGATAAATCCATGGCGGACAAGAAGATCTTCTATCTTGCCCCTTTCTTCCTGACTCTACACTGATGATGGTGCTATTACACCGAAACATGTTTGAAAATAAAACACCAAGGTTAAGAGTTGTCGTGTTGATCTTCAAAATCAATAATATTTGTAAAAAAGTGTTTATGCTGTTTAATACAGTTGATTTTTTCTGTAGAATTGAAAACATAACAACTTCACATCAATTAAAATTGGGCTCAAGTCTAATTGTATAAGCCTCGGGCCCTAATAATCGCAGATGCGAAACAACGATTCTCATTAGCTCTTAGCTTTTTAATTCTACAATCACTCTTACAACTTGTTCTTTTACGAACCATTTTGAAGCTGCTCACTCTATCAGGTTATCAAGTGTATTTCAAAACGTTTGCAAACTTTTTGCCATAAAAAGGCCGAGGCAACTGATGAATGTGGAATTAAGAGTACACCTCACTTCACATTTGATTTGAGTCATTATCTACGGATACATTTCTTTTACCTTGACCTCTATGTAACGTCTACAAGAAAGCATAATTATTATAATTCAATCAGAATGAATTAAAATTCATAAAATTTTTCAAACTATTTCTATGCATCGAAAAATTATATTCTATAAATGACGATGGCTGCTTGCATAGGTGCTTCGATGCAGACAACTTAAACTTAAATTTGAATTGAGCTGTGTAAAAAAAGTAGATAAACAACATTTCGGACTAAAATCCTTCTTCAGGGTACAATATTTTACCCTTTAACTTTAACTGATTATAATTTACAGCCTTCCATATCGAATTCATTTTTTATTCGTGGCAACTGTAAAGTATATATTCAATATGCAATAGATTCTAGAACTATGTTTGAGGTAAAGCAGTCCTACTTTTTTGGAACAAGTTTTTAACATCATTTTGCTTTTGCTTATATTATATTTCCTTTCATCACAGGCAAGGTGTGTTCAAAGTTAGCCAATGAAAAGGGCTGCACCTCATCCAAAGAATAAATGTTAAAATGCCTGGAAGCAAAGAGAGGGCCAAGGCGAAGATGCACCAGAAATAATGGAGGATAGACTGCCCAATGGGGACTTTGTTTATACTCTGCTAGAATTTGATGTTATTCTAAAATGTACATTATATCATATGCATGGGTTTAGTTGAGTATTATTCAAGTCTTTTTTCATATAAAATCTAAATTACCCTCCTCACTATTGTTACCGTTATGGAATTCAGTAATTGAAAAAACCTAATTTATTGATATATTTAGTTTTTAATCGTTAAATATGTCTTTGTAACATTTGTATAGCTTTTTATACCCTCTGAACAAGCATTTTTGTAAACTATCATTCCTTAAGTGAAAAACTATGGGTAGTGATCCCGGTGTTGTGGTCTGTCTGTACTTCTGAGGGCATTTCTTGATGATAATACATGTGAGCCGCTCTA
>JAOCPT020150653.1:0-14027 GCA_026546935.2 Palythoa grandiflora | reverse complement strand
ACTACTATGACTACTACTACTACTACTACTACTATACTACTACTACTACTACTACTACTACTACTGCTGCTGCTGCTGCTGCTGCTGCTACTACTACTACTACTACTGCTGCTCCAGCTGCTGCTGCTGCTGGAGCTGAGAGTCTTTGTATGCGCTAGTGAGCTAAAAGTTGATTGTTGAATCATGATAGTACATAATTTCTGTATTATTTTTCAGGCGTATCATACTGATTACAACACAAGACGAAGGTTATCGATTTGTATCAACGGCAAAGGGTGAGCTGGCGCGTATTGGTGGCTATTCCATCAGGTTTGGCTTCCGAGGTTCATATTCTCTAATTGGGTACAAGGGATGCGGCCGAAAGCCTTCATGGGTAACACAGAGGCAGAGGCGACGAAGACGAGGTCCAAGTGTCATAACAAGGTGGATAAAACTTCTCAAGCGAAAACCAGCAGGTAAGTTTTTAAGATGACTGTTTAGAGCTTTTACAGTTACTATTCATGCGTGAGAAAAACAACAAAATTTTGTTTTTTTATCTTGTTTTTTTGTCGTTGTACTTACGTTGTGATGATATGCAGTGCTTCCGTTGTCTGAAATGCTGCCTTCTTTATGACTTGTAATATTTTGAATAAATATTGTTTCTTAGTTTTATGTTGTTGCTGCTACTAAAAATCTACGCATTATGAACAAATGACCAGTAATGATCGACCCTTGCCACGCTTCCGCCATATTGGGTTTAAAACGGGGCTGGACGGGCGAATCAAACCTTTGTGAAACTTTATCTTCTTTGTTTGCCAATTTCAGTGAAGTCTTTATTTTGGTAGATGTCTCAACGACTTTGACCAAAAAGAGTCGGCATCAATAACTTTAATAAACTCTCCCTAGGGTTTTTCATGCTTATTTACAATGTTTTTAAAATATATATGATAGTTTATATCATTCAAGAGATTAACTATCATTCAATCTAAGAGATTAACTGGCATTCCCATATGAGGCCGTTTCTTTTCTGTAATACCCGTCGATCATCTTTTTCAATGAAAGATGGCGGAAGCGTGATAAAGTTCAACTGAGTTGTGTGTGGTTTTTAAAGTTCCTATATCAATAACTGTAAATGAATAAAACACTACCATTTATATATCGTGTAAAATATGAACCGTGTAGAAATTGAATTTCTTGCCTGAACAAAGTTTTGCGTGTCGTTGCCTTTTTCACATACAGTTCGTTGGAAACGTATACCGGGACGTTTAGTTCAAATCGAGGGCGGCTTTGCGCGTGGCATTTGGGGAATTAACCGCTACAGGCAAATCTGGAAACTAAACAGCAACAGGAGAGGCTGGAGACGAATTCTGGGATCCTTGACTTACGTGTCAAGTGGAGCCAGTGGAGTTTGGGGAATAAATAGATATCGACAAATCTTTTATCGTAGAGGTGAGCAGTCCTCCATAAACAGAAAAAAATATTCTAGCTAATAACGGATGCATGAAATCTGCATAAGCATGTCTTTAGATTATCTTTACTAATAGAAATACCGATTTCTGTTCTTTGAATTTGCATTTAACAACAAAAAAGAACAGAAACCAGTATTTCTAATTATAAGACATATTCTGAGACCATGATTATTCAGACTTCTTACTTTAATATTGTTTTCTGTTCTTATAAATTGAGTTTAACAACATAATAGAATTAAATAATTAGAGCATCTGATTGGCAAGGTGGGAAGTTCAAATCTTTTAGACCTAAAATCCTGATTAAACTGGTTTCGTGCAACCGAGTACGATTTCAAGTGAAATCGTTCGAAAGAAAGCAATAAGTATCTTCTAATGCGCGCGACTTTTCAGACAAAAATCGATTGTCGCATGATTTCAAAGACCATTTAACTTTTTCGGGCATTGTAGAGCATTTTAAGGGCTAAAACGTAGAATTTGGCTAAAACGATGAAGTTTTGAAACTTCAGACAGACGACAAGATTATTTATATCGAGCCAAATTCACTTGATCTTTAACATGGAAATGCTTGCGTATTTGTTCAATCTATTACAAATGTTATGTTTTTCTGCTTTCGTTTTCCCAATGCTCTCCAAAAAGATAATGATAGTAACAAAGTTTACATTCTTGAGCGTAGATATGCATGTTGGCCCTTCTCAGAGCTCATTTTAGAGTTCGCCTTCGGATAGGGCTAAAGTAAGTCTAACTCAAAACATGTTTATGCCCAAGAACATAAACTCAATTATTACATTGAGATATCTACGCAAAAAAGAGCCTGTATCAGGGTAGCCACGGTCCTTGAAATTCCTGGAAAGTCCTGGAATTCGGAGAAAAAAATTCCAGGCCCTGGAAAATCCTTGGATTTGGATTGTGGTCCTTAAAAATCCTGGAATTGGCAAAGAATTTCTTTCTTAACTTCCAAAGATAATAAGAATAAGCTGTTTGTTAAAATATTTTTGATGTGACAACGCTCTAAAACAAAAACCATGACTCCAGAAGGCTATATTTTTGTCAAGAAACAAATCTTCTATAGCTTGTTAATATTAATAGTATGTGTATTGTTGAACCGAGTTTTTTAAAAAAAGGTGTAAAACATTCAAGTTTTATTTGATAGAGAAGGTCCTGGGTTTGCTTAAAAAGGTCCTGGAAAGTCCTGGAAAAGTCCTTGAATTTCACATCCAATAAATAGTGGCAACCCTGCTGTAGCCATGGATATATATGCTATATATGGTGTGAATGCAACCCTTGTGTTTCTCTTTAATGCCTTTACAGTACAATTGCAAATGACTTACTTTGATGTGCATTTGACGTGAGTTCTGCTTACTGCAGTTGATGTTAAATGTGTATCTGGCTGGCGGCAGTTAGTAGTAAAAGATATGCTGTTAGCTTCAACTGTTCGTGCTTCAAATTATTTTCTCGACAATTATTTGCTTTCTGTTAAAACCCTTTTTTTGTAGAAAAATTGTTTTCTGATGCTGTAGATGCCCTCAAACGCAGCTCGGTTTAGCCCGACACGTTTATACTTCAAACAATCTCCTTTTTACCGAATATAAAACCATGCAGAGACAAAGAATTCGGAAAAAACGAGCTCCTGATGGGAATCGTTCACCATCCTGAAGCTCTACCACTGAGTGTTGTTATGCACAAATATTTTGTCATAGCAATTGTAAATGTAACTTGAACTAGTCTAATATAGGAATTACATCCTGTCATTCGGTTTTATTTCGCTAAATCTCGAAATGATATGTTTTAATAGTAAAAACTAGAAGGAGTAGGATCAATAATAGGAAGGGACGGTAGGAAAGTATTTTTAACGCTCTGTACGATTTTTAGGTTCGTTCAATGGCCGAGCTGGTCGTTCCTGGTTACGTATTGACGGTCTCCTAAAGCAGATCGATTCTGGACCTTATCGTAGAGTGGTTGGAGTGAACAGATATAACCACATTTTCTACCGTTATGGTATAAGTCATTCGAGGCCTCAAGGTCTAGGGTGGCGTGGTATTCCAGGAAGATTGAACCACATCTCCGCCAATCGCCTTGGTTACTGGGGAACGACAAAAAGATATTTTATATACTTCAGGGAGGGTGTTAGAAGATACAGACTGGCTGGTAAGAAATTCTTTGAAGTGTACATGACACAATTTGTTTAAACTAATAAATAAATAAATAGTTTATTTAACATCAATTGCAAAAGAAGTGGTTGCCATTCTTCCTAGCCAGATGCTAGTTTTTAATCGCTCAATGGCTCAAATCTTGGCGTGAAAGGGGATTTTGGAGAGGAAGGAAAACCGGAGTACCCGGAGAAAAAACCCTCGGAGTCAGATTGAGAGTCAACAAACCTCAGCACACGTGTGGATCCCAGGATCTCGGGTTGTTGAGGCGCAAGTTATGACTGCTATGCCAATCTGACTCCCTCATTTCTTCGCTAAAGTTCACATTTTAAAATGTTCTGGGAACTACTTGCGATTTGAGTCGTAATTTAAATGGTTTGATCTCAACTTTCTTAACGTATTTTGACAACATTTGACTCGTAGATTTACGACATTTGAGCATTTTACGCATGTTGACGTAATGTTTTTCACCAGGACTGTTGATAAAACTAAGTGACGTCAATAGGCCATTTGCAGGTGGGGGTCACATGATCACAGCTATCTTAAATCAATCAGCTATAACAAAATGTTATCCAGAAATTGAAAGAGCAGGTTGACATTAGTAAAATGGCAAAATTTTAAACATGGACGTCATATATATCAAAAATGGCAAATAACAGAAAATAGGATATTTTCTAAGGCTTGTATGACTGGTGAGCAAGCCTTGTTTACCAGTACGTTTTTAACATGCATTTCCTTAGAAAAATTTTGATGTTTTATTTGCTGTCATTTTTTAAGTACTTAACGTTGAGACTTGAAACTTACTAACTAACGCCTTCTAACTAACTCTAACCTGCTCTTTCCATTTCGGAACATCATTTTGTCATAGCCAATCAATTGTGGTCACGTTTATGACCTCTTACTGGAAAGCGCCTATTGGTCGCCCGATCTTTGGGACAATTTTTATGTCAAATTGGAGTTTTGAATAATGAAAAGAGGTTTCAAGATGTATTTGTAGCTTGATATAAATACCCAATAGTTTACTGAACTGATTTCCATTAATTATTCCTGAAAAAATTGCTTGAAATAAGATTTAATTAGTTCATTCGTTGCTTTACATTTTTTTTTTTGCCATACAAAATACAGGAACGAAATGGAAATATATACCTGGAAGGCTCCGTCAGTTACAGACAGGGCCTCGTAATCAAGTTTGGGGAGTGACAAGGAAAGGCTATGTATTTTATCGAAGTGGTATTAACAGAAGGAGACCATTCGGTCGCAGCTGGGTGCATGTGAATGGAAGGCTAAAGCAAGTGACCGTTACATGTGATGGTATTTATGGAGTGAGCTCTGATAACAGAATATGGAGTTTTAGAGCAGGTACATTGCTAAAAGCTAAATCCTTTTACGAGCATAAGTGACCCACTGGAGACGGTGTTTATCTCCAGGTTCTGTAGTTTTAAGCGGATGAGAGTTATTGATTAAATAAATCAAATAGCAGCAAACCTAAAAATCTCAAAACCGGAACAGAAACTCGTAATACGCCTGTTGAATTGATATAAAACCTTGAATTACTGATAAATTAAACCCATTCCAAGTTTTGAGCAGTCGTTTCTTGATTTTTTATTTCACTCTTAATGCACAAAATTAAACTACAAATGTTTGCTTTTATGTTTGTTATACCGCGTGTTAGACTAGGAATAAATGAGTACCAAATGTAACTGTAATAAAACTAAAGTAGGATTTCGTTCCAATCAGCACAGTATTATTAATAATAATAATAATGATCATAATAATGATAATGAAAATGACAATGATAATGGTAATGATAATAAGTGCTACGTTTTTATTTGATTTTTTTTTATTTTTAAATTTACAAAGAAAATTATTACACTCCATAAGGGCAGATGGAGTGTCTAATATATTACATAATAAATACTAAATAGATACTTCTCTTGATAATTAATATAACTGAGAAAAGAAAATAATTCCAAATAATTTACTTACAATAGTTATTTTTTTCTTAATTATAGTATTATGAAGGGTAAAACTAAATTATTATGTACCAAAAATAAACTATATCAAAATGAATAACGGACGAAGGTATCAAGAAAAAGCACGAATTAACTTTTCAGGCTCTTCATAGGTTTTATTCTTTGTCAAAAATTGGAGTAGTTGCATATTTATTTTCATTTTAAAAGATTTTTGTGAAAGTAATTTGGTGATTTCGGGTGTGGCATTCCACAATTTAACATCAAATCGAGAGAAAGAATTATATTGAATATTTAAACGAGAATACTGGCAGTACGTACTCTTATTTGTTGATGCTTTCGTATTATAGGAATGATATTCATCGACATAAGAAAAAGGTTTACAGATGTTAATTGGAGTCTTTACTACATACATCATACATCAAGTTTGCAATGGATTCAGTAAAAAGTATATTTATTGGTGAAATATTTGAAGAATAAAATAATTGAAGAATAAAATACCGGGATTGATACATGTAACAATAATGAGTAAGACAAAATCAAAAGGGAAAACAAAAAATGTTTGGAAGAAAAACTAAAGCGCATTCTGGTTTATTTGAAAATAATATTATGTGTATTAACTGTAACAGTCTGGGTAAGACATTTAAAAATACTGATTCTTTAATAAATATACTGGTGCTGAGAAGCTCAGATATTGAGTACATGTATAACATTGTATTGCTTTATTCACAGGACGAAGATCCAGAGGGAAGCAAACTTGTCATGGTGAGTTTATCATATTCTTTCTTGGAGAATCAAACATTTCGCAGTTAATAACATTTATAGCTTGATCCACCTTAATCCTAAATGCGAACCAAAGCGGCCCATGGGAGCTGGTGCTTATCTCCGGTTTCTGTAGTGTTAAGCGGATGAGAGTCATTGACTCCCCCTGGACGGGACTCTAGACCAAAGCAGGTTAGCGTCCAGCAGAAGCTTGTAATCATTTTACCGACCTCGGGAGGATGGAAAGCTGAGTCAACTTTGGCGGTAAAGAAGGTTACACAAATGTTCAACACTTGGCTGAACCGGGGTGTGAACTCAGGTCTTTGTGTTTTCCTTGCCACTTTTACTCCATTTATTTATGTTAATTTAGTTTTGTTGGCTAATTAATCAATAAAGAACATTTTGACAAGAACAGAAGAAAAAGCTGAGTAGCTTGACAGTTGTCTAACGCCAAAGAGACAGGAGCTAAATATATTTGTTTTGTTTCTAGGTGTACGACCACCAAGGCCGCCTCCTCGGCCCTGCCCAAGACCCCCGCCAAGACCTCCTGGTAAACATTCTTAGCTTCCTTGAAACTATTATCATTTACCAAACAAAGTATCGAATTATCGCGGCATGGCCGTCTGGTTTTGGTCTTCTCGGTTTTATACCAGCAGGCTAAGTCTTCTGTGAAGGCTAGGTCATCTGTAGGGACATCATTTCGACGCCCCGAACGAAAGACGTCTAAGTCGGCTGAATGTGAAAGCAATCTACCTTATAATTTCTCGTTTTTGTAGACGTAAAAGTCATCCAAGACGACATTGGCAGAAGTTATACTAGAGACGTCTAAGACATCAATGTCGTCTCAGATGACTTATAAAAAAACGAGAAAAAAGGCGGACGACTTTGACGTCTACACGTGTTAACCGTCTTTCATTAAGGGCGTGCAAAGGATTTCCATGACAGACGACCTTCTCTTATCAGACGACTAAGCCGTCTGGCATAAAAATGATACGACCAAATCGGACGACCTTATCGCGAATGGAAGTTGAATGAAATGCAGTACCAACAATACCTTTGACTCAGGCCTCTTTTGGCGTCAGTGTTTTACGGTTAGTTATTTTTTGGAGTTTAGGACATCGCTCCATGATCACGAACTTACCCTGGACGTCCTCACTTAATGACGCTTGTTAAGGTCGTCTTACCGTTACTGACAACGTCGTAAACAACAGTCATCATTATGAGCGTTATTATCCTTCAAATGAAGAAGTGGACAAAACCTAACATAAATAAATAATTCAGAAGGCCTAACCTTTTTCTTATCTTCCCTATCTCGCTTTGTTTTGCAGCTAAAGAAAAAGTGCGGTAATGAAATAATAAAGATGACATTGGCATCCAATCTCCTTTATTTTCCTTAAACACTATTATAGGTCCCAATTTCATTTACACACCTGTAGGTGTCTAATGACGCCTTATTTCGCTGCAAGAAAAGATCGCAGAGTAGATACACGTGGATAAATCTAATTAACCACCCAAACCATTTTCCCTCTGAATAGTGCCATTGCCTTATTGTCAACTTTTGAGAACAATAAACTCACAAGTTCAGCACATGCGTGCCAGTGGTAGCTTGCAGCCACCACAATGGAAACTTTGGTCACGTGGCCGTTGACAGCTATAATGGTCTTAGCTGCTAACACTCAGGTTAACTTTAATTAAGTGTAGATTTAAGGGTCGTTGCCCGCTACCTGTTTGCGACAGTTCCCAATATAGTGGCTGTAAGTTACAATTGGCACGCATATGCTGAACTAGTAAATTTATCTTTCTAAGGCAGATCCCATAGGCGTTACTCGTACAGTTTATGGACTCACTCATCCAAGCTTTATTATTAAAATCCCTACTTAACACTCTTTTATTTTATTCCGATGGAGGCCAAGCGAGCATTTAATCTTACGTGTTTTTTTTTAAATGTCAATTACATCCAAAAGTCTCAAGCTATATATAATATATATAGTGTAATGACACATTTTCATAATTATCAAAGGTGGAAGGCGACTGAAAGTGCATATACGTAGCGAGGGTTGTAACGACCGTGGAAAGCGTGGTGGCTGCGGTTTGGGCTCTATCTGGGTCAACGGAAAGCAGTTATCTCTTCACAAGCGAGGTCACAATGTGGTTGTACTCGACTGCTTCACAGGTAACTAGTCTTTATCAAAATGAAATAGACTGAGGCCTACGTAAACGGTGCAACCCTAAAAGATTAGCAAAGCATAGATCTTAGCAAAGACTTGCAAAGACAGTTCGTGACTTCGACACCCAAACAAAATCCGCACTATCAACCCCTTTCTTTGTTAAGTTTTCAGAAGTCAAGGTCAAATTCACATTTTTTTTAAAAATTTACAAACCTGAGAATTTGTTGAAACAATGAACATTTTCGGAACCTACTTTTAAAGAAGAACAAAATGAGTGGTCACTTTATAGGGTTTCATCAATTGTTTCAAAAATTAGGATATTCTTAATCTATGTAAAATTGGACCTTAGCAGGAAAAATTCATTCTACTAGAGCGACATTATTATGATTCACTCCGCACTAAATATTTATGTAACTCGTTGGATGGGGTAGTATCAGGGCCATCCGTTTTTCTTCAATCATTTAAAGTGTCTCTATGGCGATTAGCATTTCTTTTACTGTTTTGTATCTCTAGAATACGTTGAAGAGTATTCTAAAAAAAAATTTCGATTACGTCACATTTTCGCCACAAAAAAAGTTCCCGCGCCGGCCACGCCCAACGAAGATGACTGGGAGTTGCTAGGTCTGGGTCCAGAGCTGGCCGTGACGTCGAAGAAGTCGATTTCAAAAATAGGATAACGAAAAGACTTAACTTCATTTAAAAGATAATTCGAAAATAAGTATGATTATTATATGTAATCAGGTGATTGTTAAATAGCACTCAGAAAGATGGACTTGCTGCAAGAAATGTGAGATTAAGATCATCTTATTAATTTTTTGTTGTGGAATATGCTACTTGTAGGTCGTTTGATGTTGAGAAGGTCATTCGATACTCATGGCGACAGATCTGCTGGATACAAACTGCGCTCATTCATCAGATCGTTGAAAGGATGGTATGTTACCTACGTTCAGGCAGTTTATCAACATATAACTTCTCCTTACATTCCTCAACTAAAGTAATACAACTGGTAACAAGAAATAAGGGATTGATTGATTAAATTGAATAAGCTGTGGAAGTTGAAAAGCCAAATTCTCCCAAACTGCTTATAAAGAAAGTATGGAGCTGCGTTGGAAGAATTTACCAACATTTACAAAATGGTCAAACCTGACTCACAGGTCAAACTGATCAAACCTGACTCACAGGTCAAACTGGTCAAACATGACTCACAGGTCAAACTGGTCAAACCTTACTCATAGGTCAAACTGATCAAACCTAACTCATAGGTCAGACTGCTTAAACCTGACTCACAGGTCAAACTGGTCAAATCTGACTCATAGGTCAAACTGGTCAAATCAGACTCTTAGGTCAAACTGGTAAAACCTGACTCATAGGTCAAACTGGTCAAACCTGACTCATAGGTCAAACTGGTCAAATCAGACTCTTAGGTCAAACTGGTCAAACCTGACTCATAGGTCAAACTGGTCAAATCAGACTCCCAGGTCAAACTGCTCAAATCAGACTCCCAGGTCAAACTGGTCAAATCAGACTCCCAGGTCAAACTGGTCAAACCTGACTAACAAGTCAAACTGGTCAAACATGACTCATAGGTCAAATCTGACTCCCAGGTCAAACTGCTATTGATATTATTACCGTAAATGATGTAAGATCTCATTAATGAATATGATACATGTACAATTGAAATGACTCTGGAACAGGATTTTTGTCCACTGAAGACCGAAATTACTCGATATCTTTACGGCTCCCTCTTAAATTTTCTCATCGCTTTTGTATTGAACAAAATACTTTTGCTTTTACTCGTGGGAAACGCTCTTATCTCCGCATGCCATTTTCATTCCTGAACCTGAAGAAATCTTTATAACAGCTTTTAAATTTGCTAAAACAAATGTGGATAAATAAGCAGCAGGGAAGAAACGCACATTGCTTTCGAGGGAAATGGTTTTTTGATTTATAAATTGATGTTCGTCGCTTTCTTGCTTACTAACACATCTTTCCCAGGTGGCGTTTTCTAGTTGAGTATAAAATTGATTGAAGTACTTGACATGGTAATAGAGCTCTTTCACATCACGTCATAGCGGCCATGTTGGTGTACATTGAACAAAAGAATTTTGGTTATTTTTTTGTTTAGAACACCAACTCTTGAGCCGTTCCCACTTTTGTCTTTGGCGTCTCTGGGGATTGTGTAAAAACGTTTTACAGATACTGATTTCAGGAAATAAAGTGAAGTTGTTCCTGGTAAATTAGACTAAAGTTTTGGTTTTCCTTTTTTAGCAAAATTGTGCTAGTTTCAGTACAAGACGAAGGCTCAAGGAGAGTGAAACCTGCCTTAGCGAGTCTCAGAAAATTAGGAGGCTACCGTATTCAACGATGGGAACGAGGATCATACGCCCTTGCGGGGTTTATTGGGCGTGGCCGTCCAAAATGGGTTAAACAACAACAAAAGCCCCGTTACCGTGGTCCAAGCGTAGTAAAAGTCTCTATACCACTGATTAAGATACCAAGAGGTATTAATCTTCTGTATGTAAGAATGTAGGTGTTAAAGGTTACTGAACACCTTGGGCGGTGCCTTTAAGTTTTCATACGATATCTCGATTGATATTTATCACAGACCTATAAACCCATGTACCACTGGAAAGATTAGGATATTCTCTAAATAAATATGAAAATTATATTAATATATTCGTTATCGTAAGAACGAACTGAAGTTCTACTTTTTATCCAATTTTTGGCTTTAAAAAGTTAATAAGAAATCAGTTCGTAATTTCTGCTAATGCTTCTTACCTTTTTAACTTCTTCAAAGTGTGCCGATAAAAACCTTGTCGCCGACTTTTGATTGTTAAAGTCAATCATTTTTTATTTTTATTTATAGGAAATTGTAGTCATTTTTATTCAAGAAAGGCACAAATCGATTAATAAAGAATCAATCAGGTCTTTTTTTTAAATTCACCGATACGGTTATAGTTTTTAAGTATGTCACTACAATTGTGGCAAATTTGGTCGCAAAATATCAAAACTTCAGCGAGCATTAATTTTTTTTACAACCCTCATTTGTGCGAGAATTGGAACCAAGAAAACAGTGTTTGAAAAAGGAACCATGTAGCTTCCCGACTGTTGGTAAAATATTCATTTTGCAATAGCTCGCGAACGAAATTAGCTATTGATTTTTTTTATTTGAAAGATTATTTTCAATAAAACAATATAATTTGCTTTTTCAATTTTCAGTTATTTTTCACATTTCAACCTGTTCAGTAACTTTAAAGGACGTTCTAATTGGTGGATATTGGTAGGGTGATTAGAGTATAGCTAGCTAAGCTAAATCCTTTTACAAGCCTAAGTGGCCCATTGGAGCCGGTGCTTATCCCCGGTTTCTGTAGTGTTAAGCGGATGAGAGTCGTTGACTCCCCCTGGACAGGACACTAATCCATCGCAGGTTGAGAAAAACTTGCCTAATTTCGCCCGGTGACGTATATTGTGTTAATCTCCAAGCTAGCCAATCAGAATGCACTCTTTGTTTGTGTGGCATGTACTAGTTTAATGAGAAATAATAGGATCAAAATATATAAAACATAGCTTTAGAACATGAACTCAGAAAAACTCAGCTCGTTCTCATGAGTGTCGAACCCGCAACGTTGAATGTACTGAGTGACAACCGAACGCTCAACTGACTGACCACTGCATCCAATGATGAACAGGGTCTATTTAAAGTGATGAGTGCTGATAAGAGAGGAAAATAAAATAATCTTGTAGATTCTAGATAAATGCACGAAGTATCATCTTTAATGTACAAAAGTTTTAAATCAAAAATTTTATAGCTGAACTGATCATTAGAAACAAGGTAGATTTTTGATTTCGAAGATGCTTTATCTTTGTTCAAATCTGACAGGGACACAGCTATGTCAAAATAAAAAAAATGGACAGTTTATATTAAGAGGGTAAAATGACAGTGGCGTATTAAATGCAACACAAACTGAACTGTGATGCCAACTAAACTTTATTGCTCCAAACAAAATCCAGCGGAACTCAGTTTGCAGATTCTCGGTGCATGGTATCTAAAATTTTTCAACGTCTCGCGCTCAGAGTCTCGCTATAGAAGCGAGTATGCTTGATACGCAAAATAACGAAAAGTTGTAACCTCGAATTAGTGGTTCAAGCCTTTATACTGCCAAACTAAACAGATTGTGACAGACACACCTAAACCACAACAATAGTTCTTTCCAAAGCAGAAAAGTATAAAATCAGCAGTTAATAATCTAAATTGTATTGTCCGACTGCGAGGTTCGTGCCACGGTTGAACAGGGTCTAGTTAAAGTGTTGAGAAAAATTTACCGAAAGCATTCAGCAACGCGATGTGAAGAAGAAGCTGATTTCCAAGCGTTCATTTTTAAAATGTTTATGTACACGAGAGAACCTTTTTGTCGCACTGATTTTTTTAACTGAATAGCAATTAAATGGGGGGAGAGGCAAGGGGTTTTTATATACCGCATGACTGAGTGATTTTTATTGTGATCTGTGATGCTAAAACAGTCGTGAACCGTGATTTCATTTTTGTCCGTACGCTGATAAGTGAAACTAAAAAATTATTTCCCGATCTTCGTGCTGTTTCTTCATTATTTTTGTGATATACAAAATTTTGTGTACCAAGACCGGGCAAGAGTGTCTTTCAGCATTTTTCAGCCGATCGACTTTGGAAGACTTGAATGCATCACGGCTGTGGCCTGAGACAATGCTGCCATTATTATTATTATTGGCAAAATCTCCGAATGCAGGGAACTATTGCTGATCACTTTAGGTAAAAAATGTCGATCACGGGGATCATAGCGATTGCAGCTAGTGAACCCTGTGTTTCAGCAGACTTAGAAGGCGAAATTAACTACGTCGATCCAAAATGTGCTGGGGCTCTTCTATTGAAAGGGCCTGTTCATATCCCTTTGACTGAAAACGGAACACTCTTTTTGGATGCATTGAAAAATCGCACTCTTGACCACGTAGGCTTTAAAATTGTGGCTGTCAAACCAGATTAATGGGTAGATTTTTGCTTCGTGTCTTGTTTGTTTAGCGCTAGTTCGAGAAATGGGTATTGATTCAAGTAAACTAATTTATTCCATTTCAATTCCAACAAGGGACAGCATTGAAATCAGGTTCAAAAAGGTTTGAGTTTAGGAAATAAAACGCGTTTAGTTTCCTTCCTTCGACAAAATGTACAGCAGTTCGTGTTAAATAAATAGTTACATGAATAGCTTAATCACAGACATCTTGGCTTCCACTGGCCTTCGAAGTCTTCAAAATTAACTTTCTTCGAATTATTGACAGTGGCAGTGTAAGCCAAGAATTATGAGGGACAAAAAGCAATCCAGTCTAAAATGTATATTTACACACGTCGCAAACTTGTAAACCTCGTACGTTTTCAAAAACAAGCAACAAAAGGAAAACTTTAATGCCGGACATTCAAAGTCGCAATAACTAAAATTATTGGGGATAAGGAGTGATTATAGGAAGGGGGCATCCCCCCCCTTCTCTTCCGCCCCCCCCTCCCTC
>JAOCPT020150652.1:0-22142 GCA_026546935.2 Palythoa grandiflora | reverse complement strand
CGCAAGGAGCTGCAAGAGTAGACTTCGTCAAAAGATTGTAATATTATTTCGGTAAGACATCTAGCCAAACATTCCATTGCTAATGGAAGTACTAATAGCTATCTTCTAATATGTTAAGTCGATTGGTTAAAAATTCTACCACCAATTCGAGAGCGCCTTCGTAATATAGTCAATTTTTCTCTCTCTGCAATTTTTCTCTCAACGTTCTCATACAGAGCGTTGAATAAAGCCAGTTCATATTGTGATATCTGTTCTTAGTTCACTAAGGCCTACCAACTGACAAAGTTTGAAGGATTTCAATTTTTCAAAGTTGACATTCATATTTGATATTTACAGGCAGCCGCTCTTTAGGGCCAAGCACCAGGCTAATTGACCAGCTGTGAAGACAGCTTTGCCCGGCTGCTTTCAGCATATCAACTGAAGGACTGCTCGGCTGTCTAACAATTTTAAATATGATAAACAAGACTTTTCTTTACCTTTAGTCCATATCAGCAGATCACATCTGATAAATCTCTGTATATAGCTCGATCCAACCGTTTTGCTTTGATCATTTCAATAGTTTGAATTTCCCACGTGCCGCTGTTTTGAAATGTGACGTAATATGGTTTCAGTGCCAGACTCCCACTCGTTCATTGCTCTTGTTTTAATCAAGAGTGGAACCTGGCTCTACAACCATATTACGTCACGTTTCAAAATGGCAGCGCACGGGAAATTTCTACTATGAAAATGGTTAAAACGATTCGCTTGGCTTGAGCTATATACAGAGAAGCATCAAAAGTAAGCTGCTGAAATGAACACAAAGTAAAGAATAATAATATTGTTGGACAAACGAGGATCCCTTTAAAATTTTCAGGCCTTGCATAGCAAAAACCTTGCTGGGATGCCAATCCTAAATGCCCTCCTGCTACAAACCTTAATGAAACCCCTGTACCATTTGCTAACCCTAATCAGAAACCCTAACCCTAAACCCCAACCCTTACCCTAAACCCTTTCTTTATCCTTTTCTTTATCCTTATCCTTATCATTTTTATTATTATAAATCTTATCTTTCTGGTCCAGCGAATTCTAGTCTTCTTTACGATGTTATCTTCTAAACCCCAAAATATGATTTGCTGCGTAAAGTAAAAAATATATATTTATTTGAGAATTTGGATCATTTTGGAAAAAAATAATAATTTTAACAACAAATGAAAACATTTTTCATGTATTTAAAAGTAAAATAATTTCATTTACTTCAGCAATTTCAAAATTGTTTTAAGAGTTTGTAAAAGTAGATTTTAATGAATTTGTCGAGCAAATACAGTTTGTTACTATCAAGACGAACTGTCTTGATCTTCTTTTGTTTTGAAAATGTCTGTTGTTAGGCTGAAAGCACGTGGACGGACTTCTTCGTTGTCTTCATGCTCGGGACTTAACGCCGGTTCCGACTGAACTTTCTCGAAACTTTCTGTTGGAGATCTATCACGTTTTCCTATTGGGGACGAAAACGGAGTACGAAATTCTTCTGTCGAAAAACTTTCAACAGAACTTTCAACAGAAATTTCAGGTAATTCAAGGCCAGCTTGGAAAACTTCCTGTTCTCTCGCACTTAAAACAAACTTCTGGCTTTGTGTGTCGTCCTGCTTTAAGTTAGGCGAAGTCTTTTCAGGCAGCAAAGCTAGTGTGTCCAACTCTTCTAAAGAACTATAGCTCTTGTAAGACTTCGCTGCTGTCTTCATCTTCGATTTATACAAAGATTTTTTAACTTTTACATGTTTTGGTTTCGCCCTTAATGCGTCTTCAGGTGCCGCCCTACCTTCTGGTTCAAGTCTTACTTCCATTTTACGTGGTCGGGTAGTGAACACGTCTCCCGAGTCACGTGGTAAAGGACTCGAAACCGTTCTTCTAAGAGTCTTCCGCTTCCGTTTCTTGTACATATGCACTGATAGCTTTGATTTTTGTTGCACCGAACGCGAAGCTATTCGAGAGGGAACCGAAGGACCTGTCGTGGACGGTCGGTATCCTATTCGGCCAGACGAAGGAGCCACCGGCAAACCTAATCGGGCTGTAGCAACCACACGCGGTTCCCGATAGCTCGTTGCAAGTGTTTGTACTACGTCACGATTACGTGACGTTGATGTCTCCGGCACATGCCATGAGATCGGTGGATCGCCCCTTGAGCGTCTTCCCTTATTTGGAGATAAAGGCGTGAGTGGTGTGATTGGCACGAGTTTGTAGTACTCCTCAGGTGCTGGTGATAAACGTAATGGAGAGGCCTGAGACGAGCCTGAGCTTTGCATTCTCTCTCGGCCCAGGTCTTCTTTTAAATTGCTTTCGCTGCTCAACTGAGAAGTCATCCTTGTTTCTGGAGCCGCAGTTATTGGAGGAAAAACAAACGAAGTGAGGCGTTCACGCGCTTCCTGTAATTTACAAAATAAGAAGGGATAATTAAATAACCACGATTTGTAACTTGTTTAGATCAAGTGTCTTTAAAGTGCAGATGACCTCGAAAACGTTTTGTTATATTGAAATTCTATATGTATTTCATGTTCGAATTTTAAACGAATGAACTAATTTAGAATTTTCCTCTTTGCTTTAAAACGAGTAGAAATAAGACATTATGTACTCTTGGCCACGTTTTTGATGGCCTAGGCCCATCAAGGTTGATGACATCATATAATTGCGTTGTTGTTTGCATGTCAAGCCAAACCTGCTGTGATAAGCTGTGGTGAAAAAACTTTAGCACCACATCTGTTCAGCATTCACTGTTTGCTGGGGTTGACTAACTTTCTTGTCGTCACAGGCCCTCTTAGTACCCAGCCTCAACAAGCACGGTCAAAAGTTGAAAATGGCGCAATTTCTCTTCCTTTGAATGCCAAAAAACTAGGATAGCAAGGTCTTTCTTTGTTGTTCTTATGCTTTCTTATAGTAACACCACATTGTAGCTCTAGGACTAAAAATTAGTGTTTGGGTTACATGCGCTTTACGAATTGCAAAACCTCGAGTTACTCGATCTAATGTTCAAGGGTATAACTGGTTAATTTTCTATCATTTTGAACAAAAAGAGATTTATCTTCATTTACATTAACTCTGCAGTAAGAAAGCAATATTAGCAGTTTGCTATTAAGCCTTTAAGTCCCAAACACAATAAATGATGTGTTGGTAAATTCTCCCAACTGAGTTCCATTCTTTCTATATAAGTAGTTTGGAAGAATTTGACTTTTCAACTTAAGCAGCTTATTTCACTTGATCAGTTCCTTATTTCTATTACCAATTATATTTTGTTTGAATTATATAAGGAGAAGTTAGATGTTGATAAATTGTCTGGGGCTGAAAGGGTTAAAATAAGGTGAGAGAAACGTGCAATGCTAGAAACTCTGTTGTTTACTTCATTGTATTTATGTGTACGTTGGTGAGAAATAGCGAAAGGAGAGAAATTTCACCTCAGCTCACGTTTTTAACTTTGTCGCTATTTTCAGCTGCCCTAGCCGCGCGCCTAATTTCAGTTGCTGAAAAATATTCATTATGGTTTGCTGATGAGTTGTCAACGTAGTTTTGACTCGTGGAAATGTTGTTGTTGTTGAGTCGTTCAACAACGTTAATCAAAGCACGTGAACAATGTGTTTACGCGGATTGAAAGATGAAATTTCGAGCTAAGGTACAATACGCGAACGACAGATTTGTTTTGAAAAACTGTTTACTGAGCCAGTCCTAGTGGCTTAAAAACAACATTCCCATGATTCAAGCATTACGCTGACAGCAAATCAACACACCAGACTGAACGTGTTTGCAGCAACTGAAATAGGACGCGCGGCGAGGTTAACTGAGGATAGCGGTAATTGTGCCAACCAATGATTGTTTTGATAAAACGAATAAATTACCTGAAGGTCGTCCCAGTCCTGACCTGTTCCAGTGTGTGTGTGGCGTCTCCTCGGAGGGCCTGGACCCGGGAAATAAAACATTTCTGGTGCCGATGCACTGGATGGGAGGTGATATTCTCCTATACCTTCCCCTCCTGCTGCATTAGAGAACAACGGTTCCCATAGCAACGGAGCATCAGGAGATCCTCTGCTTGTAGATGATTTCCTTTGTGTTCGGTATTCTCCAGATTGCACTGCTCTTCGTAGACGGGCCCACATTGCCTTAGGGTCAGCAGGACGTAGTGATAGAACCATCTGAAAGTTAGTGAAAAAGTGTAAAGGAAGTGTTCACGTAAACGGTTTTATCTTATTATTTGCCTATTTCAGTAATTCAGAAATTTGGAAACAAGTCTTCATAGGGAAACATAAGTGAGGAAGTAGTGCTTACGGTAGGCGAAGAAAATTACCAACAAACAACTTTAACGAAAATCATCACTATAGTGTCAAGCTGGTGAAAATAGATTCAAATATTCAGATTCAAAACAAAATCAAAATACATCCGATTACAATCTAAAATTAAGAACAAAAGGTTATTAAATTTTTCTGCATGTTTGAAAAACTGAGATGTTAAGAATGAATCCTTTGACCATCAACATTGAAAGAACTCTTAATTATGTATTTGTAACTTCTCTTTGTTTTCTATATATTTTAGAATTACTTTTTCTAGTTTATCTATTTGTGAGAAGCGCTATAGACATTTTGTTGATGAACTGGCGGTACAAACGAACAAGCTATCATAATCATTATATTTCCATTTCATTTCGTTATCATTAGATTATAATCATCATCGTTAATATCGTCACCGCTACCACCATCGCCATGGCTATCACCATCGTCATCTTCATCATCACCGTCATCATCACCAACATCATCACTACCATTATCATCATCATCATCATAATTGTCATCATCATCATTACTATCATCATCATTATCAACATCAGCATCACCACCATAATTATCATCATCATTATCATCATCACCACCATAATCATTGTCATTATCATCGTTACAGTTATCGCCATCGCCATCGTTATCGTCATCGTCATCGTCATCGTCATCATCATTATAATCGTCACCATTACCATCACCAACATAGATCATCACCATCATATCGTTATCATTATCATTGCCACGATCATCATCACCACCATCATTATCATCACCATCGTCATCGCCACCATCATTATAATCATCATTATCACCATTTTAGTAATCAGTAATAATGGTTCACTTGTACCTTCATCTCGCTGTTATTGTTATTAGCTTCTTGGTTTTCTTCATCACTCAAGCGTAGCGTGTGTTTGCGATGAACAATTCGACACAGCTATAAAAACAATTATTTATACCCATTAGAAACAGACAAATTGCTTCCCAAATACTTATAGAGCATTAACTGGTACCAAACAAACAAAAAACACAAAGCATTGACCCACTGGGCAACAGATCTTGTCACAGTTCCTGAAAGGTAACCAAGCCTCTACATGAAGCCAAAGCTAAGGGTAAACTGGCACAGTTGGAGAAATGGAAATAATTATCACAAGTACGCCAATGATTAGCTTGTCTATTACGTCAACTTCTCTAACTGTGCCAGGTCACAGAGCCTCAGTTTCATGTTAAGGCTAGGTTATCTTTTGGGAACCGTTAAATACTATAAAGACGACCTAACAACGGAGAAACAATTAACACATGGAAGACAAAAACTTGATAGAAAGAAGACTAAATCAGCAACAGACTGGGAGGAACTTTTTGAATATATTTTCAACTTTTTATATAAGGCTAAATATTCTTTTTTAAATATTTTATTGACTTTTACGTATTTTTGGTGGAAAATTGGTCATTATCTATCTCAAATGCTGTAATGTGATTGGCTACCGTACTCACTATCTATCAAGTAGTGCCTGTGAGATCCAATATGGCGTCTACAGTTCCCGACTTTCATTCAAGCTTCTTATTGACAAAACAGTTCCAGATAAAACAAAGACAGTAACAAAATATGGTGTAAAAATTCTCGAAGGTAAAGAAAAAAAAAGGTTGAAACATTAATTTAACATACAGGTTTCACTCGACAGACTGTCGAACGCACGTTCACGGAAAACTGTTTACCATCAATACGAATTGTATGAATAAATTATTAACTATATTTATCAAAACTTATCGTTGTTCTTTTGTTTATTCTGCAGAAGTTTCTACGAAAACAATTAGAATACCCGCTCTCAATTTCTATCAACAATTAGTAGAAATCTAGTCACTTTCTATCGCAAAGGCTGTAATCTGATTGGCCACCGCACTCGCTATCTATCAGGTGGTAGTGCCTGTGAGATCCAGTATGGCGTCTACCGCTCCCGATTTTCATTCATTTCTGAAGACGATTTGAAGCTTCATATTGAAAAAACAGTTCCAAATAATTTGTACTCTAATTGTTAATTAGCTAATAGAAATTGCGAGCTCGCATTCTAATTGTTTATAAGAGACTGACACAATACGTTCCATTGCTTGTAAACAAAACTTCAAGTCAAAGCCAAAAGTTTTGTTTTGGTACATTTACTGTATTTTTGAGAACACGGCCTGGAAGGTTTTTGACGGTGACCCGTCGAACGTGATTCGAAAATAGCCTATTAGTAAACAAGTCCAACCTGTTCGCTGCTGATAATATTCCGACAGAGATAAACTTCTTTGGTAATATCTATGCCTTGTGCGCCAAGTTCGGCCAGAGCAAGGAACACATCTCCGACATTTGTTTTCCTGGAGAAGCGATCATAGCGACAGATGTTGAAGTTGATGGTTTGGAGTGAGAGTTGAGACTGTGATAGCGGGAACTCATAAGTCTCTTGGAATTGGACGTTGACCGTTGTATCACAAGGCTCAAACATTTGCGTGTCCGTGTTAAGAGGTAACAGCTGAACGCCCACATACGGGCCACTCGTTTCTTGTTCGGATGGAATATCCTCTCCACGGATCAAACGTACCAGGAGTATAGATCTTGAATGAAAAGATAAGTGTTTAGAGTGTTAGGGTATATATGGATGGAGCAAAACCAGTGAAGGAGAGATGAATAGAAAATGTTTGTGTACCTGTGTTGATCGTACTGCAGTGCAAAGTACAACCGTCCAAGGTCAAAGTGATAATGATCCTCTTCTGTTTCAGACTGCGAGTGCTCTGCTTCTGCAAGGTACTGCTGAGAGAAGTATAGTTTAATTCACCATAATTGGCATTTATTTCTAAATTTGGATTTTAGGACCACCAACATGATGTCGCCGATCAGCAGATTCATCATTATTTGCTAGTAGCAGATTTTCCAAATAATCTTAACCATTAACACATTTTCTTGTTTCTCCATGGATGTGTTTTTTGCGAGTTTTCCCTGATCCTATCTTTACAGAAATATATTTTTCTTTTATTTTCAAATTGACGTTCAATTCCACTCTATCTCTTTGACTGCATGCAGACGCCATGAAACAGCCCCCTGTTTGATGCCCGAAAGTGAAGGCCACAGTTTGCGTTGACTGTTCATCTCGCAATGACGCAATGGTTTTGAGTTAAGCCCCTTTTATATGGGGAAAAGATGTCCTGGCTAGGAGGGTTACACACTCTCAGCCATAAAGAGGGTAAGCCCCCTCCCAGCTGAGTAGGGGGTTAACCCCTTACAACCGAGTAGGAGGGTTATTCCCTTCCAAGCGAGTAGGGAATTACTAGTAACAGCCGAGTTCCTAGGAGGGTTACAGCCTTCCAGTCGAGTAAGGGACTCCCAGCCGAGTAGTAAAGTTACCCCCTCACAGCTATATATGGAGGTTATCTCCTCCGAACCGAGTAGGAGGCTTAGCTCTTCCCAGCAGAATAGGGGGTTACCCCTCCAAGCCGAGTAGGGGGTTACCTCCTCCAAGCCGAGTAGGGGATTACCCTTCAAGCGGAGTAGGGGATTATCCCTCCAGGCCGACTAGGGGATTTACCCCTCCAAGCCGAGTAGGGGATTACCCCTCCAAGCCGAGTACGGGGTTTACCCCGAGTCGTTGACAAGCAGCCGAGACAACTCGGTGGTTAGTGATAGCTCGGTCCGAAAGGTAGGAATAGCCCTTGGGATGAAGTCGGGTCGATATGTTTGAACAGTTTACCCCGAGTTGTCGAATGAACGAGGGGTGTTGATTTTATCACCCAAATATAACCCTTAGCACCGAAACGACTCGGGTGCGTGTTATAAAGGGCCAGTTTTGACCTTATCCCCGAGATAACTCTTATCCCCGAGACGACTCGGGTGCATGTGATACAGGGCCAGTTTTGACCTTATCCCCGAGATAACTCTTATCCCCGAGACGACTCGGGTGCATGTGATAAGGGCCAGTTTTGACTCTATCCCCCGAGATAACTCTTATTCCCGAGACGACTCGGGTGCATGTAATACGGGCCAGTTTTGACTCTATCCCCCGAGAAAACTCTTATCCCCGAGACTACTCGGGTGCATGTGATAGGGGCCAGTTTTGACCTTATTCCCCGAGATAACCGACTCGGGTGCGTGTTATACAGTTCCAGGTTTGGTTCGCTCAGTTTATAACTTGGTAAGTATGATGTTTCGCTACCCTGAGCGTCTTCTCTTCATGTAAAAGAGGGCTTTGTCCGTCCAAACCAACATGTTTGACTTTGTAGACTAAATATAAAGTGCCTTACATCACTGGATAATTGAACCATGGTTTGTTAGGATATCTCTACGGTACGGCTAGAGTCGTTGAAAAAGTATTTTGGAAATTACTCCAGATATTTCGAAGCACCTCCGCACGTTTCATTCAACTCCCTCGCTTAAAAACTTTTGTAAAAATTTTCTTTTGTTTCCTCATTTAATTCCAATTTTTCTACCATTATAGCTAGCCAAGTGACTGGTAAGCTCATAACACTGAACCGTAAAATACAGGTAGTAAAATTTGCGGTCTTTACCTACTCATATTTAAAGAGAATTCGGTAGTATAGCTCGGGGAAGGGGGAAGGGTACTCCCTATATTGGTACGATATTGGGGGTCATGTCGAATATTTTAGAGGTCAAACTCGGCAACTCGATAGCTTTTAGTGGTTTTTAAAGAAAAATAATACAAGATTATTTTAGAAAAATGATATTTTTAGCAATGAAAAAACAAAACGAGCATGTTTTATTTCTTTGGTTTCCTCCTGCCTTTACTAAAATCTGTAGGTCAAAAACTTTCAGGCCTTGGTATCTTTTAGGGTATTTTTTTAACATTTCCTGACAAGCATCCCAATCCTTTTCACCCCGAAATATTCCCCTCCCCCAAGAGTATTACCTTAGGGAGGTCTGGATGGGGCTGCACAGATTGAATAGCAACCTCAGGGGCTGTGTCCTCTTCTGACGGTGCGTACTGAGGGGTTAACAAGCGCCACTCTGCCGCGTCCGTCTCCTGAAGGTATTTGAATGGAGGCTGGCTCTCTTCCAAATTTTTATTGCGGCGGCGCCATCGTGTCCACGTAATGGCTACATAGAGAGCTAGCGTAACCAGGACAACAAGAAGGACAGTGATTGCCACCTCCAGTTTCTCCATAACCTGAGACAAACACAACAGACAAGTAAACTAAATAGTAAAAGGAATGTATAGGAGCACTTCATGTAGAGCAATAATTGGTAAGTGCGCTGCCTTCTGTCCTTGAGGTCCCCAGTTCAATTCTCAGTGACTCCAACATCTGTTTCGGATTTCTTCTGATCCGTTTAGCTTAAACGTTAAATACCTGTAAAACGGAACACTGACAGAGGGAGGGGGTAAAGGGCGCACTGACAGATGGAGGGGGTAAAGGGGGCACCGTCGGCTTCCACTAATACCAGTTCTATGACCTAATGGAACTACCGACGTTAAATAAAAATCGTCTTTACATTTACATTTTTACAACCTATTCTTGTATTAATGTTAACAGTACACGTAACTAGTGTGGAGCGTTTTTTGCCATATCTTGCACCACCGCCGAGAAATAACTTTTGAAAGCAGTGATAAATAGCTAGATTGGTCTTCGCCATATTGGACGCTCTTCTGAAGCCCGTGACATCATTGCCCCGCCCGTGTGTGTTTCCAGTAAGTATTCAGATTCATAGTACAGTTTTCGGGATAGGATTCAAAATTGTAAATATGAGTTCCAATAGTAATATTTAATGTGTAAGTGTTTACAACATCGGCCGCGCAATGACTTCAGATTCAGAAGAGCCTTCCAAAATGGTGGCATAAAAGTCAGCTATTTATCGCTGCTTTCAAGAATTATTTCTCGGCTGTGGTTTATGATATGTCAAAGACGCTTTCCACACAAGTTAAGTGTACTGTCAACTTTAATACAAGAATAGGTGGTAAAAAGTAAGTTCTCCTTTAAGGGTTATCTAGTCTTTGCTTGGTTATTTATCGTATGGCTACATATCAGTTCAATTCATAATTTGCTTCCTCCCAGGTTATCACACATCTGTGTGATCATAGTTAGTAGAGTCAACTGGGTATGAATCTCGATGAAAAATCTTTATTCGATGTTTTTGATCTCTCTTTCCTCACTGGGCCGCTCGTTGTTTTACTTCTAATTTTAAATATTATTGCCAACAAGTCAGCGAGCGATGACGCCAGGCTGGTGAGGCGGCACAGCATAGAGCCGTGCAAAGTATTGTAAGTAAGCAAGGTATTCTAAGTATACTGAAAATATCTCAAGCGAGCTGACCAAAAGTAATGTAATAAAATCGGATGCTGCTTCGGTGTTTCTATAGAAACAGTTTGATGATTTTTTAATTTGGACACCGTGAGTCGTCACACTTTACTCCGACGAAGGACTATAGTCCGAAACGTCAGTCTTATCCCATTACTCACGGTGTCCAAGTTAAAAAATCATCAAAAAGTAATGTAATGTGCACACTTGGTGAGCCAATCACAAGACGGATATGGAATCACGTGATCTTGGTGACGGTGTCAAACGTTGGTAAACATTTAGATTTCGACTGGCACGAGGCGTGTGGCATTCAATGTTTAGTGTTGAAAGAAGCATTTCAGTTGAGAATAGTTACAAACCAACATTACATCAGTTTTGTTTTTATTGTTTCATCACTGAAAGCCCCTATAGTAGAAAAACAAGCATAAAAGACATGGCGTTTTAGGCAACATTGGTTTCAGTTAAAGCATACGCAGAAATGTAATTACAAACATTTCTTGTGGTGTTGCAAATAGACATGTTGATGTTGAATCTTTGAAGACTAAATTGTTTGCACTTACTCAATCCTAGCTCAATGTTAGTTTGCTCGTTGGAACTTTCCGGGAGGTAATTCTAATAATGTGAACGTCTTATTTATGGGCCGAGGACGAACGTTCTTAAATACTTTGGAGATTTAGCCTGAAACATTCTTAAAATGTTCTTATCATAATCATAAGTATTTGATGCACAATTATGCTGCTGTCCAGACACTGTATCTAAGAAGATACCAGCTTCCTCATTTCATATACAAGTGTTGTGTTTCAGTGTTGCAGATCTCGGATCGAAACTCAAGTGAATTGTTTATAAGGCTCCGTCCACACCAATACGTTTTTGCCGGAAATCCCATTCACAGTAAAATATTGCACCCCCGTTTTCGAAACCTCCACTTTCGAAAGCGTTTTGGAAAACCTCCACTTTGGAAAGCGTTTTCGAAAACCTCCACTTTGGAAAGCGTTTTCCAAAACCTCCACTTTTGAAAAGCGTTTTCGAAAACCTCCACTTTGGAAAGCGTTTTCCAAAACCTCCACTTTGGAAAGCGTTTTCGAAAACCTCCACTTTGGAAAGCGTTTTCGAAAACCTCCACTTTGGAAAACGTTTTCGAAAACCTCCACTTTGGAAAGCGTTTTCGAAAACCTCCACTTTGGAAAGCATTTTCGAAAACCTCTACTTTGGAAAGCGTTTTCGAAAACCTCCACTTTGGAAAGCGTTTTCGAAAACCTCCGTTTTTGGTAACATACACCTCTGTCCACATTTGAAAATGCAGACTTTTTATCCGTTTTCCGCCCTCTGTCCGCACCAATACGATCGATCGTAAACGAAGGTGTATGTCACCGAAAACCGAGATTTTCAAAAACGATCTCCAGGTTGAAGGTTTTTGAAAACGGAGGTGTAGTGTCTAGTGTGGACGAGCAAAAACTGTGGTTTATAAAAACGAAGGTGCAGCACCTTCGTGTGTATGGGCAAAAACGAAGGTTTTTGATAATGCCTACGTCACTGCTCACCTCGAAAATGCGCTCCACCAAAGCCTGCTGACGAAACCGGATGCTTTTTCTTATCCGTTTTTGTGGTCTAGTGTGGACGCAAATCTTTTATTACGTTTTTGATAAAATAAAAACGGTGGTTTTAAAAGACGTATTAGTGTGGACAGGGCCTCGATTAAATTTACAGATTTTGTTCACAAGTGTTGCATGCATGTGTCTCACTTTTTAATTAACTGCACGCTTTTTTTTCATAAGAACCAGTAAATTTTGCCGAGGCTCATTGTTCTTAATTTTTTGACGATTTCAGCCTTAATTTGTTCTTAATTTGTTCTTATTTTTGTGTGTGGTTTTTATTGAAGAAAAAACAAAATACAAGAGGGTATTGGAAAGTAAAACGCATCGCGTCATACAGTACGGCTGAATTTAGAGGCGAACTACCTTCATTATTTGTTGAGCATTCTTCACAGTGAACCTTTTCATTTTTATGCTGTATCGCTAAGTTTTATTCAATTTTCTACCACAAAAACTTTCCAAGTTATCAAGCCTCAGCCTGAGCTTGGACATAAATTGTTCTTAAATTTTGAGCGTCGTTGTTCTTATAAAGATGTTCTTACAAAAAAGCGCGTAAACAAACAAGCAAACAATAAAGATATCCGGTAGTAATCTAATTTGCAATGTACTCGGAAATCAGACATGATCATATCGAGTTTTCAATTGCTGAGCGTTGTTTATAATTATATAGGCGGTAACACTAAAGAATTTGCATTTTTGCAGTGGCTTTATTGCAGACAGTTGTTCAACCGACTTTAATTCAGGTGATTTTTCTGCATTTAAAACATTGTTCAATTAGCAGCAGAAATTTTCGGCTAATGGAACCCAAAGAGTTTAAAAATACTTAGGATATAAATGATTTACACACTTTTTTTTATAAGAACCAGTAAATTTTGCCGAGGATCATTATTCTTAATTTTTTGGCGATTTAAGCCTCAATTTGTTCTTAATTTGTTCTTATTTCTGTGAGTGGATTTCAACAAAGAAAAGAAAAATAAAACAAGGCAATGGAAAATGAAATAGCTAGCGCCACACATGTATTGTACGGCTGAATTTAGAGGCGAACTGGCTTCATTGTTTGTGCAGCAGTCTTTACCGTGAATATTTTTATGTTTTACGCCGTATCGCTAAGTTTTAGTCCATTTTGTACCACAAAAACCTCCTAGTTATCAAGCCTCAGCCTGAGCTTGTTCTTAATAAAATTGTTCTTAAATTTTGGCAAATTTGAGCCTCGTTGTTCTTATAAAGTTGTTCTTATAAAAAAAATCGTGTATATCAAATATCAGTGTTCAAAAAGATGTTGGTTCTCTTTGGTTAACAATTGAAATTTTAAGTCAACCGGATATAATTAAAATCAATAAGAAGCAGAAACTGAAAATAAAATATTAAATGCTAGTTACAAAGATAACCAAAAGACAAACACACGCGCAAGCGTCGGCGAGAGCTTCTGGTGAGAAATCGTATTTATGTTTCACTGGCGATCATGAAAACGTTGAAAATAATTTCTCCCTTAACACAAGCTTACTTCGGTGTTCCTGTTTATCATAGTTTATCTAGAATTCATTGTAACTTCTCACATCGGAAGCCAATATTATTCTTTTTTACTGTGAGCTGAAAACAAAATCTGATTGTGTCATTATTTTCGTAAGTTATAGATCGCGTTCATTGGTATTTAAAAACATTTGTCAGACAACTGATCAGATTAGGTTTCAATGTGATCGGTGACAACATCAAATTTAGTGTCAAGCTGTCGGTAAAAACTCACGCATTTGTAAATTAAATATCTGTAACTGTTATCATTTTCAAACGTTTTGCGGAATCTTAGAAAGACAGTTTGAACGCCTATCAGGGTCTATATGTTTTCCTCCGCTTTCCGCTTTAGGAGGGGCCAAAACCGAAAAATGTATGTAAGCCAAAAAAATGTAGGCTTGCCTGTTGTTTAGAGTTATATCACAGCTCGAGAACCTGAAATATGAACACATTGTAGATTTCGGATCTTGAACAAGTAGCAAGGGAGAGTAGTCGTATCATTTATTAAACATCCAAGCACCAAATAAATTGATTCGAATCAAGATATATAATTAATATGATGCTTCAGCGGATTTTTCTCGATATATTTATCACGACCAATTATTACAGTCCCCTTAATACACGTTGTTCGAAGGTTAATTCTGTTTTACGGCACTGTGCTTTTACTGAAATAAAAACGGACAGTAGACTTTAGCTTTCATTTTGTCGTTCAGTAAGACCAGCTAGAACTATTTTTATAGCAGAAATTTAATCTAGAAGCCGAGTTTGAGAGTAGAGTGTACATGATATGCTTCTGTCACACAAGCTGTCTGCAACACAACTTCAATTCGTCTGCCAGATGAATTAAAATATTACAGTTCTGCGAAGGATGGATTACAGAACTCGTTATTAGTACAGTTTGACATTCAAAATCTATTTGCTTTTTATGCTAACAAATTATATGTACAGTATATTTTTGTCCTGATACCAGTCCGTAACGGACTGATTGTGAACAACAATGAAATTTAAAGCGCTGCATAAGGACATTTATAGCAACATTAAAGCTAATAACAAGAATCGGGATATTCATACGAAAATACCTCCACTGCCATAGTTGTAAATTCCTTGTAGCGTTCACAGATGTAGATAACTGATCATTTTCTTTGCAATACCATCAAAAACGTGCATAAATTTGAATATTTCTCCTATCATTTCCAAGGTGGAAAACGTGCGTGTCATAGATATGATCGCGGTATTCAACTTGAGGTCAGACAAAAATGTCAGTAAGGTTATTTAATTTTATTGTTAAGTAATGACGAATGCATTTCCATGGTGATAGTGCGATGTCATTTTCCACTCCCTGAAACTTGAGCTTAGAGGCTTTGCACCAGTCACGTGACTCAGGAAAATTTCTTTAAAAAATTTGATATTTTGACACTGTTACAGTATTTCCTTCTCCGAATTAACTTGATAACTAATATAAAGGCTCGTCTTTCATGCGACACTTTTTATTTGCTCGTGTGGTCAATTTTATGTGACAAATACATTTGAGATTATTATTCCATACAGACTGAGTAAGCGAGGTCAATAATTCATTTATTATATGACTCTTTTTACTTCCGGTAATTTATCCCATAGCTACGTCTACAGAAACTGTCGGAACTATTCGACAGTTTTCGGAAATCATCGAAAATGTTTAAAAACTGTTTCTCGTGCATTTTTGGATTTTTGAAGATTTTCTAAAAATCTTCGGATATCGTCGGAAACCTTTGGAAGTGTTCTGAAAATTTCGAAAGTAGAAAAAAGATCTAAGTAACTTTGCGAGTTTTGAAAATTTTCTGAAAATCGTCATCCGGGAAACCGGTCCGAATACGCACGCATACGGCCCGTGGGACGAACACGCATTTTGACAGACCGCTCGTGAACCAATCAGGATGCAGGAAATTGCAAGGTCACATGATAAGCGAAGGTTCATCGACGTCTCCTTTTTCTGCACAAGAGAGAAAGTCGAGTATAGGTAACCAACTGTCAGTATCCTCTCAGCCCAACACAATTCTTTGACTTGCGCAGATAGCGTCAGCTTAGCAACCCCCTGCCAAGTCATGGAGGTCCGAATTTCTATTTTTAGAATTCATGAGAAATGAGGCCGAGAAACTCTCAGCGATTCTGTATGCTCTATGCCTTGCTATCCGGTTAAGTGTGCGTTTTTTATTGTCATTTTCATTTATGGCATGTTGTTCTGCCCTAAACATGTTTTTTTTAGCTTGTAACTCGTTTTTTTTTTTTTCTGCAGGAAATCGAATCGTTCTTTCCACGATCCCAAAGCCATAGTCTTGCTGTTTTCATCTGGAGGAAAATGGAGATTTGATTTGTTAGCAGGTGAATGCAACAATTTTATCGAAAAAATTTAGGTTGAAGTCGCCAAAAAATTAAGAATCATGAGCCTCAGCAAAATTTACTGGTTCTTATATCAAAAAGCGTGTATATCTGGATTCTTGTAATAAAAAGTTCATCGTAATGTTATCAATATGCTCCAAGCAGCCAGCCGGGCTTGGATTTTATTTTTGTTATATAAACACTCACACACAGAATAAATTAATACTCTCCCCGTTGTTTGTGTCACTTTTCCCTGTTTTGACAATTTTTGTGATTCGATAAACTTACTAAGACTACTTTCTCGTCAACCGGTTAAGGCTAACGTCTGTGTTCTCCATTATTTCCTCTGTTTATTGTTCATACCCGTTTGTGGTTTCAGCGTTTTACTCTCGTTCAACCTTTTATATTGTCACTTCTGGTCATTTCCGTTTTTTCCATCTTTTTTGTTAATTTCCTGTCATTTCCGATATTTCCGCAGTAATTTTACCACTTTCCCGTTCCCGTTTTACCGCGACCCTGACAAATCTTCATTTTCTTTTAGATGCGGAAAACAGCAAAAGACTGTGGCTTTGAGATCGGGGAACGAACGCGCGGTTTGAAGTTCTTGACTTGATTTCGCTGCAGAAAGAAAAAAACGAGTTACAAGCTAAAAATAGCATGATCAGCGACAAAATAAAATGTCGTAAATGAAAATGACAATAAAAGACGCATAGCTGGATAGCAAGGCACAGATTGCAGAACACAGAATCGCTGTCAGTTTCTCGGCCTCATTTCTCACAAGTTTTAAAAATAGAAAATTTGGGCTTCCATGGCTTGGCGGGCCGTCGCTAAGCTGACGCTGTCTGCCCAGGTCAAAGAATTATGTTGGGCTAAGGGGAGACGTATTGGCAGTTGGTTACCCTTTCTCGACTTTCTCTATGAACCCTTGTAAAAAGGTCTGTATGAAAAGATATCACACCGAGTTCTTGACAGTAAGGACTGAGCGCAGCGAGGTTCGTACAAAAAAGGCCGACGTTTGCCGGATTTTTTCACATACAGACTGAGCAAGCGAGGTTTAATAGACTTTTTTTACTTCCGGTAGTTTATCCAGTGCCTACGCCTACGGAAATCATCAGAACTATTCATCAGCTTTCAGACAGTTCAATGGGGTGATTAAGGTAAGTAAGAAAAGGTTGTTCGCCCATGCAGTTTTTCCTTTTAATTCTACTCGTACCGTACCCCACCGAACAGACGCAGCAAGTCTCAACATTGTTAGACCACCAATGTTGGGAGTTGTTCATCGCTGTGTGGCTGCACGCAAACCAGCGCAACAATCCAAACATTGTTGGCAATCGTCTAAAAAAGAAATGCATTCTGGTACAATAAAGATTGCAATGCGCGTGCCCAGACGTGTGCACGATGCCTACATCGTTGTGAGTTCTATACGTTGCTCCTATGCTTTGCCGGTCACAGAACAATAGAAATGTTGGGATTTGTTTCGCCGAAAGTTTGACCGGTTTTATACAATGCGCGACAACATCCAGCAAGTCACAACAAGTGCCAACATGATGTGTAAACAGACGCAACATGTTGGGCCCAACATGATGTTGCGTGTTGTTGGCTAATAATGTTGCGTCCGTTTATATGAGTCTAACGGAGCCTCAATTGCAATATTGACGCGTATGGTTACAGGGTCCGGTATTAGAGACCTTTAGATCTGACTACGAGTACGAGTACAAGATTTTAAGAGCGCACGCGCAAAACTCGTTGTCGACAGGACGAGATTTTAAGCAAAAGTCTTCCTCTCGACACCGAGTTTGCTGGTAAATGCGCGCGCGCTCATAAAATCTTGTACTAGTACTCGTATACTCCTTGTCGGATCTAAAGGTCACTAATTAGAGTAATGACAATGCAGTACAATTATTGTTTCTGCACTTGTCATCAGCAGCCATACAAATTTATCCGACTTAAGCACAACATCCAACTGGCTAAGCTAAATCCTTTTACGAGCCAAAGTGGCCCACTGGAGCCGGTGTTTATCTCCGGTTTCTGTATAGTTTTAAGTGGATCAGAATCATTAACTTTTCCTGGACGGGATACCAATCCATCGCAGGTTAGCCCCCAGTAGAAGCTGGTACTCATTTTACCGACTTCGGAAGGATGGAAAGCTGAGTCATCTTTGACGAAAAGAAGGTCACACAAATGTTCAACGAGCCAGGGTTTGTACCCGGGACCTTGTGGTTGGACGGAAGAAATCTTACCACTGCACCAACCACGCCGCCTTACAACATCTCACCGGGGACAACACATAACGTACTAGCACATGGCGGTACGTTATTTGCTAAAAGTTAAGAAGTTAACTAAAAGTGAAAGATATCTCAAGGAAGTAAAATCTTCTGAGCTCCTAACAAGAATCAAACCAGTAGCCCTTTCAGACGCTCTGCGTCAAAGCAAAGGGGCGACATCTTGACGTAGACTGTGTTTTAGGCCCCAAGTATATGGAACGGTATAGCCCGATTGTGCGGGCTGAGTTTTTCTTTCTTTCTTCCGAGATCCCGGCTATCGGCATAAACTTTGCAAGGATCTGACTTACATGGAATACCGGGTCAAGGTTGTGTTTTAAGCCTGCTCAACCGGGCTATCCCGTTCCGTATAATCTGCGCCTTATACGTTGCAATTAGTTGGCGCGTTCGATTTTTGTTGCTGGGATTGATATCAGTGTTATAAATACCATGAAAAAACCTCTACAAATTATCTGTCTAAAACTCCATGAAAACTGAGAATCTAAATGACTGTAATATTGACCAAATACATAAATTTTCTAGGTATAAAAAAGATTGATCATGATAATTCCAACGCTCTTTATCATACTTTATTATTAGGCAAATATTTCATATATTTAAATGTAAACTAAAAAGTATTCTACCGAAAATAGACACATTTAAAAACAAATTACAACAAGTACAAACAATGGAAAAACAAATCGGCCACATGGAGCCTTTTAGCAAGAAATGGGAATCGCTAAGTATATCTAAAAAGTCCTCTGGCGCCGGTGAATAATCTGAATAATCAGAACAAACAGATCATCATTCTTGTTCATTCTATTGCAAGTAATAGCTGTACTCTTTCTCTTTCTTTCTCTCTCCTTTTCTTTCTTTTTTTTTTGTATTTTTTTCCTTTTTAAGAAAAACTGTAATAATATTTTCTAGAATAAAATAAATAAAAGAAAAACAAAAAAAATATTGACCAAGTACATGCTTTTTTTTATAAGAACCAGTAAATATTGCCGAGGCTCATTGTTCTTAATTTTTTGGCGATTTTCTGTGAACGGTTTTTAATGAAGAAAAAACAAAATAAAATCAAGTATTGGACGCCGTGCGCCCGTGACACATGTAATGCACTGCTGAATTTAGAGCGAGCTACCTTCAATGTTTGTGAACAGCCTTTACAGTGAATCTTTTTATGTTTTATGCTGTATCGCTAAGTTTTAGTCAATTTTCTACCACAAACACTTTCGTAGCCTCAACCTGAGCTTGTTGTTAAATTCTTATAAAGTCAGTTCTTATATTTATAAAAAAAAGCGTGCATAATAATTTTCGAATCTTTGCGAGGAGAGGGGCGATGAACTCATTTTACTGCCAACATAAATTTTTAGAAATCATTCGGCAGACTATATCTAAATTCTAAAACTAAAAGTAATTACTTTGAACACAAGACTTAAGAGTGAGCTAAATTGAGAACGGCATGTATACAAAACTCACTTTAGCATTTTAAACTGCACTTCTTTTTTAAAATTCGCCATGCCAACAAAAGAATCAAAAATGCAAATGACAGTTCGTACTATTCTTTCTAGATTCTTGCAACATTAAGTTCAATATAATTTCTTTAAAGAAATTGTACGAGGTCAGTTTTGTTTCATGTCAACAAAGAACATGAATTAAGCAGGTGTTTTATCAAATACCGAGAATTTTCTCCAAACGTGCACTTAAAAATTTTGAGACGAACTTTTTTTCGTTAGCCTTGCAACTCAATAAGTAGAAATATCATTCTAACGGTTATAAAACCCCAAAGCATTCAGTCTTGTATTGAGTTTGTTTCCCTTAAAATCAGTTATCTTCGAAAAACGGCCACTTCCCAATACAAGGCAAAATGTATTCGTTTTTACGCCGTATATTAATTACGTGATACTGAAAGTTTGTTTTATTTTATTCGGAGGCTTTGTATTCAAATATTGTTGTTGTATTTTAAAAGTTGAACTAAATATGATATTTTAGCTTCGTGTCTATTTTTTTCAACTGATGTTGCCCGTTGGTCTAATGTATTTGCATTTTAAAGTCGACTGAACAAAATGAAGTAACGTCTAATTAAGCCATAGTCAGTTTGGTTTGTAATATACTGAATATACCAATCTACACACACCGTTTATTGTTCAAATTCTCGGTGGAAACATGCTGTGAAGATTGTATGGCTCCATGCACACGTCTGCTCGAGTTAATCTTTTTATTGATTAAAATATTAACTGCATAGAAGTTAACTTCCGCTGACTGTTGCTATTTTTAAAAAAGTTGTTTTTCTTTTATCGAAAAACTTCGACTACTTAATCCTTAATTACATCGTTTTTGACGGATTCAGCTCAGATCTTGTATATTCATTTTTGTTATTGCAAGGCCTAACGATATTATAAGCAACAAGCGTTATGAATAAGAGTTAAACTTAAAGAAGTTTCCTGCTATATGCAAATTACGACTGAATACAAAGCCCGAAGAGTAGTACAATTATTCCTAAGAACTTCAATGAATGAGTGATTGAAAACATGAGCAACGGTAACAAACCACGACAACTCAAAAGACTTTTTATATCATAGCAAAAATACATCCAAAATCAAAATCCAAAAAAAAACGGTTTTATATCTTAGAAAGCAACCACGTTAAAATATCATAGAAAATATTGGGAAAATATAGGCGACCAAACGATCAAAATAAGTTTAGTCAAAGATCAATGTTGACCAGCGCGGCAGCAGATGCAGAATATCAACAAACGAAGACTGAACTCTAAAAACTTAATGACTTATTATTATTAGAACTAGTCTCGGTTTTCAACGAGTTTTGTTCGACTTTGCCAATGCTTAAATGCAGAGATTGACGAATACTGAAAAATCTAGAAGTTTAAGTTTGTTTACTGGTGCGTAACTTTTCTTAGAGAAAAAGATAAATGTTGCCGGAAAAATCTGCAATACATCGGCTTTACAACTGTAAGTTAAACTCAGATATTTTTTCCTACCTTCACTCATAACGAACTCTTTCGTCCATAAATTGATTCCTCTCGGTTCAGCAGATGAAGTGAGCAACGCTTTCTAGCAATTGCCAGAAGAGCAGTTATCCAGCGACACCGGAACTAGCCACTTTCAACAATACTCAAAGCTTAAGGTATCCGCACCGGTTGAATTTTATCATCTGAAAATGCAACGAAATAGCACCTTCTCACTGCAAATGTGTTGACTGTATTTTAATGTAGCGGTGTAAAAACGCTAAAAGAAACTTTCAGAAAATTATAACTTAGTTCCTAAAATTCTCGATTGCTGTACACATTTTCGTGCTGTGTTTGATACTGGACCGTTGAACATTTTCAAGAATGGACGTGTAAACAATTGAAAAAGATAATTTATTCTTTTGTTAGGTTCTTTAGCCAGCTTTTCATTAGCGCCCCGTCATTTCAAATTAGTCTGCGGAAAAAACCCTGCGTACTAAAAATGACAAATACTTTTTATAATTTTTTAAAATAAGTAAAATCAGATGTAAAATAGCTCTGGCTGTTTTTGCAACCAACAAGAAAAGAAGACAAAAAAAAATAGTCCAAGCAACTGATTGAACAAAAATCATTTGATCTTGGACTAGAAAATTGAATTGACAAAATGAAATAAGACAAAGCCGTTGCGTATTTTACGGTAAACCAATGGGTAGAAAAATGCCTTGGAAAATACATCAAGTAAACATTTGATATTCCTGTTAAAAACTTTTAGAAATCTGATCTGCTTTAAAAATGTTATCTACAAACTTTCAACCGAATCTGCGGTCTTCATTCAGGTAGTGTGGATAAAACGCTAGAGGGTTGAAGACCGCAGATTCGGTTGAAAATTGGT
>JAOCPT020149971.1:0-14028 GCA_026546935.2 Palythoa grandiflora | reverse complement strand
TTCCCATCACCGGGTCCTGGAGGCAAAATCGCCTGGCACTATTCAGCTGTAGGCACGAGTGTTTGGAAGACTGTTCTTAACAAAGTTGTTAAAAAAAACAAGCGCAAAACTCTAACTGTAAACTGTCCTTGAAGGACAATTGTATAAAAATACGATACAGAGTCCGTTGTACTCAACCCATTTAATATGCATTATTTAATTTAGACTCTTTGAAATTCTTTCTTCTTCCTTCCTGGAATAGATCAACATACTGACTGATACAGTACCCCAGGATACTCGCAGCGCGCTTGTCTCTACATTATTGTTGACTCCTTGAAGCCAACCGTTTGATTATAACTTTGTTGTTGTAAGTGTGCCACTGTTTAGTCTAATCACTACTTACTCCGACTCCCACCAGGAATTATGAATTTTCTCCCAGGGATGGCAAGTCAAATATTAAATCCTTTATCACTTTATTATACTAACTCTATAATTGCACTCTTGCTTCTTCTTAAGGAAACAAAGAGAAAGTCTTGGTGCAGATGGGTGTAAGTGATTTTTAGTGGAATAATGGAAGTTCCCGGCGGGTAGGGTGGTTAGGGGTGGTTAGGTTTTAGGAAAATTTTAAGTTTCGAGGAGCACTGCTCGAATGTGCCTTAAGAGAACCAGGATTTTCATATGATTCGCTAAGTCGTGTTAAACTGACTGAGGGAATCTGGTGATGGTCAAGTTACCATTGTCTTATCACTTGACATACATTGAGAAGACACAATAACCTTTCTCTGTCTTTTTGTTGTTTTAATTTTTAACCCATATTCTTATGAACTCCTACGATCTTCTTAATGGATTCCGACATGGCTAAAACTGTAGAATCCTTTCGAAGAAATGTTTTGGTTGCACAATTTGTATAAACACAATGCTAATATTTATGGTAGGATTATCCAGCGGGAAATACTGTACAAGTTGTACAAAAATCATGCGAGCGGACCCCAGATTATCAAACTATATTTCTTAATGAAGAATATACTAAAACGTATCGTGATTGGTGTTCAGTAATTGAAACCTAAACAGTAATCTACTCGTTTATTTTATCTATTGTTTTAAAGATGTCTAGACTTACGATGCTCGTGGTATCAAAGAGTAGATTAATATTTACCCGTAACAAAAAGTGGATTTATATATACCAACAACTGGACAATGTCAATAAAAATGGAACAGCGCTTGTGGTACTAACTGAACAATAGAAATGGTACACAGGTGTATGCACGTAATGCCAAAAGATGCAATATTCTGCTACTGTTCTTAAAAAAAAGAAAGAAATGTCAAAATATAACACTGACAGTAAATTTCAAAAATCGGTTCAACAAAAATTTCAGTAGAAATGTTTAGAAGTTTCCTTGATCAAATTATTAATTTAGGGACCAAGCAGGCGGTCCAGCCGATTACGGGTGCCAACAAGAACAAAGCCGAGACGGTAGGTCTCAGATAACATTATTGAGACACAGTTACGTGCAGGAAACACGTACTTCACAAGTGTAATTACGTCCAGCCGGAAAATTGTGTAACTGTTTGGCTTTCGTTGTTAATCTCCAACGGGATAGATTGCCACATTCCAGTTGATAGGTAAGTTGAGGTCGGCAATTCCAGTAGTATTATATTCATTGTCTACTGACGTGTTCTGTTCTTGTAATCCTGTGATCAAATCATGGCAGCTGGACTTGGTACCCCCTCCCCCCTCCCCTCCAAATCAGTGGAAGCTGGGAACGGATATGATGAGGGGGTGGGGCAGTTGGTTAACGAGGAATATTGGAATGTTTGTTATTCAGGCCTTTTCTTTTTGCTTAACTGAAATTTTTGTCCTTCCATTTTTCTAGAACGTATTCATTATTCCAAATAGATTCTCGTTATTCAATTCCTCTCCATATCTGGCATAACTGTATTATTCCAACACCAAAATTCACCCCCCTTCCCCCTCCCCCCTTCCTCATCCCGAACTGGTTTGTACCAGTCGATCTTAGATCCAACTTCTAGAATGAACACGTGGGAGTTCCCAGATAGTATTGTCTACAGAATCAAAGACTAAAGTACGTTAAGTTACAACACAAATTCACAAAAAATGCACATATTTAGTTTATATTACCATCCATTGCCTAATGCCAGCCATAGGAGTTTCAACCTTTGTAAGGGACCCCGTGTCCTATTGTCGTTTCTCCCTGTGTTTTTATCTCCAAAATCTTCATAAATAAGTAAAATATAAAATTTAACTTTTGGATCTATCAATAATCCGTTCCTGGTGAACTCCGCGTCCATCGTGTCTTCTCTGTTTGAGAACAAAGATATACTAATTTGTTTACTAATTGTTTTACTGCGTGCATTCATTTTTAATACTAAAATGATTAATTTAAAGGCAAGAGAACAATTTCTTCTCGTGCTGGGGCGCAGTTGTGATGAAAGTAAATATTAAGCTATAGACTGACTGCATTGGTTAGTTTGTCTGCCGAATTTCAATCTCTATACAAAATAGTATAATATTTTAAATATCTAGGAAAACAGGAGTTCGAACACAATATTTAATTTCCCAAGCAAGGGTAATATAGAACTTGGAAAAAGATTTGTCAAAAGATAGAAAATAGATATCAATATATAACGAAAACTAAAAGTTTTCATAAAAAAGGCTCAATAAAGTTAATTGTATGTTTGTATATCAGTGCTGGGAACAACTCCCTCGAGTTATAACTCTTGTATTATATTTATAAACTATTGCATTTTTCTCTCAAGAGCTGTCTTTGTCACATTTTTTACGTGACTGGTCGCTTTTCTCAAAATTTTTTTATTGGCAGCGACTAAACTCACAATTGTGGTAGACAACAATCAAATCAGAGCTGCATGTGACCACTTGATTTTTCTTGCACGTGGCCAGACCATGGGCAAGTTGGGAAAGACTGTGTGTGATTGGCTAATGCCAGTGGTGTGGCGGAGGTGTGTCAGTATAGAAGCATTTGTTTGACATGTGCTACCGGTGATCCGAGTATGTGGTATAAAAACCCAAAATATTATCAAATCATTGCTGTTTTCAGTTATTGAAGCGACAAACGAGGGATCTCTCTAAACATAAAAAAAGACAAATAAGTTTTACTCGTAGCAGTTTACTTCATTTACATATAAAATCTTCCAAAACACGAAAAGGTATGTAACTTGTCTAATTTTCACTTATTTTTTATTATTGTTATATTATAAGTTTCATTGATGCTACTGTTTTTGTAGTTTATCTGATCACCGTTTGGAATTTTGACCAGAATTCCAGATGCATTTGTTCTTTAGTAGTTGTTAATTTCGATCTAGTTAGTTGAGACGAATTATACATTTGTACTTGTAGTACTTAGTCTGTTAACCAGTTCGTTTAATACCTCCTTAGCTTAGGGTCACATTATTTTATGTATTTCTCAGTCAAACGAGACTGTGTTACGTTTTCGAGAATTCATTTCGAATTTTAAAAATGACCTTAAAAAATTGATAAATGCAGATTGTCTAAGAATATTGAAAACAGTTTCGCTGCTATAGTATAAACTATTCATTTATGGCCAAACCATGTCAAATGATATTGTGAAATCGTCCTGCATGCAAATTCGTTCTTCCGACAGTTGTTTTGGGTTACAACTTGTACGACTCCCAGTATCCGGGGTTACAAAATGATTTATTTTGCAAAAGTTTCTTTCTAACTTTATCATTTTGTTTTGAGATATGTTTATGTCAAAACGATGCCAAGCCTCACAGTTCTTGGATTTCCTCGACACAACGTCTGTAAACATCTGTCAAATTTGCATAAAGTTAATGTTTTAAAATATTGTTTAAAGTTTAACATTTAGATAGAAAATAATCGGTATTTTTTTATCAGAATTTTACTGACCTGAATTTTCAACGAGCTTTTATCCATATGGTTTACTCAGGGAACTTCACTTTTATTTCCTACGTTTTTAGTTGCAACTGTTTTTCTAGAATCTATTATCATTTTATCGAACCGTTTACCTAGTTTAGTTTCGTAAATTTTATTATCAGCAGTATTAACGCATTTTGGTAGAAACTAAAGTCGTAAAAAATCACTTGCTATGATCGAATTACCACTTTGAGGTTGAAAGGCTACACTACACAATGACATGTATCATATCTTATACATCCCTTACCATACGGTTTTACGTGTGCGTCCAGAACTTTTCTTTACTTGTAATATGTGACCAAAATAGGTCTTATTATTACTCATCAAGTATTCTGTCTTTGCAGATGCAATAATAATATACCAAATTTAGATATCTTATTGAGTTTTATCAAAAACAAAACAAACATATATAAATTTGGGGGTTTCAATATAGATAATAACTTCGAGACTATAAAATAATTTTATGCTTGTAAAATTAGTAAATGAGGAATAAAGGAGAAAATTGAAAAAAAAAAGGTCTTGGGAAACTCTAGTAAGACCTATCGAGTGGAGGTTTTGTGTTTAGATGCCTGGACAGCTACATTCAGAGTGGGCGCCGCATCGTCCTCTTTTGAACTATTTTTCAGTGAAAATTTTAGTTTTTGCGTGTGACGTCATGTCAATACCACGTCCCGCCATGATTGCTGCATACTCCTCGCACGTGCGAAACACTTGTCAGGTGATTTCTCAACACCATATATTGTTGGATGTCGTGTTTTCTTGGTTTTATAATTAGTTTTTATGATAATTTATGCAAAACTTTGATATTTGCTGTTTACTTTCTGAACAAAAGCGGTTTTGATGTTTATACAATCAAAAGTATTAATTTTCGGATCCAAATCGAGTTTATTACTTATGGTCCTTAGGTTTTACGTGGCGTTAAAATCGTGTTTGCATTAATGTTATAATTCGAGTATTAATTAATATTGATATTATAAATCGCCGCAAGAGTTGGGGTTTAATAGTTTCATCCTTTCCTAAAAAGCTATAAATATCTTGCTATTCATATTCATATCGAATATTTCATTGTTTTTCCGTCAACGACGGAGACATCATTCATGCCCCTTTGTTTCAGGGTCACATGGAGGACATCACGGATGTTGAGGTTTTGAAATAGGAGTTGCGTAAATAATTATGTACACCCCGCTGTGTGTGTTAACTTTGGCTTGAAGCTGAAACCATTACAACATAGACATCTTTAGTTGCCGTTGCGTTAACTTCAGGAAATTTTATCTGCTCTGTACTCTTGGGAATCGAAGTTTGTATTTGTGGCCAATATGTAAATTCGACTTTGTTTTGCAAGTGTTATCCAGCGAGATTCAGTGAAGATGAAAAAGAAAGCGAAGAGAACAGCAAGTACTAATAGTACTTCTAGTCGAGCTGGCCTCGTCAAGTCTCAGAGCGATGCATGGAAAGTTGTGTCAGATGTTTTGCTTGTTTGCGAGCTGTTGTTGTTCATCGCATTATCTACTTTGGCTGGCAAAGAGGCGGTTGTAAAAGGACCCAGCAGATCGGCTAGAACAGTATGTAGTTTCAAATGTTACCTTTTGAGGAAAACTAAGCTTTGCTAAGTTTGACAAGCAGGTCAAAAGGTCCTATTTTGTGAAGATTTTATTTACAATCGTATTTCGCTTCGTTTATTTCTGTTTCTCGGCTGGACTGAGATTTTGGGAAACAAAACTTCACTTTGAGTTTTCTTTATTTGCTTTTGATGATCGATTACTCAAGTGTTTGTAGGTTGTTCAAATATTGTCCAGCTTCGGCAGTGGAAGTCGGATGGATTAAATATAAATTATGTTATAAACCTGGGTGATTGCAGTCACTCGATCGTATCTGAAATTTTAAGCTGTTGCTGATCACCGAACCTCTTACTCTGTTTTTGTTTGCAGCGTGCTTCAGATTCCTGTGAAAAATCAATTGTTAAACGTTATCTGAAAGTTAATCAACTTTATGGAAAACACAGTTTCGATAATAAATAATTGGTAACAACACAACAATTTCGAAAAACCAATATCATAGCTACTAATCTTTGTCAGACAAAATACTGTATATTCTGCCTTTAATTTTTATGGCTCGCTCTATCGGGTGCCAAAATTTAAACAGCATTCAGTTCAAATTTGTGTTATTGAATATTGAAAATGGTCGCACGCACATATAAAACGTGACAAGTAAAACAATTTGCATCCTGTACGTTTGATCGATTCAGTATCGTACAACACTTAGCTGTCAGAAAGGATATACCCCTATATTTCCATTACTAACTGGTAGAAGCAAGTAAAATCTTTATTCTAGAGTGATTTTAACGATGCCTGGGCACTCATAAATAGTTTGCAGCTTTCACTTTCAGTGACTTTCATTTTCTAAAAGCAAAATATCATTCTAAATTTTATTGAACAAAACAAAGACAATTGAGTTTCCGGCATACAAATATTAAATGCAATTCAAGTGTTTTCGTTTAGAATAACACGATGATTATTTACCGGATAAAATATGATGTCACCATCATTATCATCATCACCCTAACCTAAAAATTTGGTGATACCTTCATTAACTTTGTTGTGATTTTAAGCTAATTAACACGATATGATTAATTAGTATTCAAAAATGTGTAAATATCTCTTGCCAGGAAGATAGTACTATTTGAGCTGACCATTTAAAATCCACTTCCTATCAACTGTAAAAATACAATTATATATTATATCTGTGGAGTTCGCTTAACTTGGCTTCACTTTTCGTCACTGTGACAAAATTATCTAGTTATCTTAAAGTATACATTTTTTTTTTTTTTCATTCTTAACCTTTTTCTGCTGTACTAAGATATTCTTGGAGATAGGCATTAACACCTTAAACTCTGTGCACTCTACAGTTTTCATATCAACAGTTTGGGAAAATTTTGCTTTTTACCTTTTGTAGATTATTCCACTTGATCAATTCCTTATTTCTCATTACCAGTTATATTGTTTTGTTTGAGTTATGCAAGGAGAAGTGAGATGTTGATAATTTTTCTGGGGATGAAAGGGTTAACTATTGCCATTTAAATTTTATACTTAGATTATTATATTATTACTATTACATTTTAAATATTAAACTTTTTAAATATTAAACTTTTTAAAACTACCATAAAGTATCTAAATATATAGTTGCATTTTTAGTATATATATACTATTATATATACTATTATATATACATTTTAGTTCCATTGAAAGGTATTTTGAAATAAACTTGCTGAAAACAAGTTTAATAACCATCAAATTGATTTCTGGTTATTTTGGTTGCAGCAAGATCGACAATAATTTATTATGGTTCAAGAATTGGTAGATGATATTGTAATCAGTGGTTTAGCATGTCGACTTCCAGAATCAGACAATGCAGAAGAATTTTGGAGTCATTTGATGAAAAAGGAAGATATGGTAACAGACGATGGGAGAAGATGGAAGCCAGGACTCCATGGGCTTCCCAAGAGAAGTGGCAAATTGAAGGACATCAGTCATTTTGATGCACAGTTCTTTGGAGTGCATGCAAAGCAGGCTCACACTATGGATCCCCAGCTTAGGATCTTGTTGGAGTTGACGTACGAAGCTCTTATTGATGCAGGTGTTGACCCACAAACGTTGCGCAACTCAAAAACTGGTGTCTTTGTTGGTGCAAGTGCTTCGGAAGCTGGAGAGGCCTTCAGTGCAAACACTGAAGAAGTTGTTGGTTATGGAATGACCGGATGCTGCCGAGCCATGTTTGCAAATCGCATTTCCTTTACCTTTGATTTCAAAGGTCCTAGTTTTGCCATTGACACGGCCTGTTCTTCGTCCCTTCTGGCCATGGATTGTGCTATCCAAGCTATTCGGACTGGTACTTGTGATGCAGCAGTTGTTGGTGGAGTAAGCCTTACTCTGAAGCCAAATACAGCAGTTGATTTTCTGCGTCTCAACATGCTCTCCCCAGATGGTGCCTGTAAGTCATTTGACATCAGTGGTAATGGGTACTGCAGATCAGAAGGTGCTGTTGTGATATATTTGGTCAAGAAACCAGTAGCTAAACGTATCTATGCGCATGTGGTCAATTCTGGTACTAATTCTGATGGATATAAAACACAAGGTAACTAATTTTAATTTTGCATAGTCAAAACTGAGTTTATGACTTTATGGGGGTCCTTAAATTCAATTCAAAATTCAATCCAAAGAAAAACTTAACTTTCCATAAAATATGTTCCATTAAATGATGATATTTTTTGTATGCTACAAACTGTTACAAATCCAATTGTGTTTAAGGGTGCCAAGCCCCTTGAAAATCCCGAAAAATCTTTAAAAATTAATCAAGGTGAATAGAAATGCTGAAAAGGTAGGTATATCATGTGTTGAGTAGGAACCTGTGATCAACAAAGTTATAGCATTTGGTCCTTTTTGATTCTCGGTAGCTTTAGAATTTTGATATCACTTCAACATTACAACAGCCAACAATCATATTCATTTCCTCCAAGCTTCCTTTACAAAAGTTGTAAAAATCTTTATTTCAGGTGTAACATATCCGAGTGGAGCTGTACAGAAAGCTCTTCTGGAACATGTGTATGCAGAAGCGAAAGTTAACCCAGGTGAAGTGAACTATGTTGAAGCCCATGGAACAGGGACAAAGGCTGGTGATCCTGAAGAGTTAAATGCAATAACTGATGTCTTCTGTTCACGCCGTCCTCCCGGTGCACCACCACTCTTGATTGGATCTGTAAAATCAAACATGGGACATCCTGAGCCAGCGTCTGGTCTTGCTGGGGTAACCAAGGTTGTTTTGGCCATGCAACATGGAGTTCTGCCTCCCAACCTGCACTTTAACACTCCCAACCCAGATATACCTGCACTGATTGATGGGCGATTGAAGGTATTTGTGAATTCCAGTGAACTGTTGTGATTGCTACTCTTTAGGAAGTTTGTTGTGCCTGTTAAATCTTCAATGGTCCAGTGTGCATGTGTTAAAATAAAATATGTTCTTGAGATTTTCAATAACTGTTGTTCTTTTGTATTAACAATGAAAACTTTTACTAATGTCGTTTTTGCATTGGTTTCATTCAATCTTTATCAGGTTGTGACAGAGACAACTGAATGGAACGGGGGATTAGTTGCCATCAACTCGTTTGGTTTTGGAGGTTCCAATGTCCATGTAATCTTAAAATCTCCTGACAATAGATGCAAACAGCCAGCTACACCCCTACGACTGCCAACCATGATTCCATGCTCTGGTCGCACAGAGGAGGCCGTGCAAAAGATGTGCAAACTAGCCAATGAGAGTGTTAACAATGATTCCTTATTTTCATTGCTACAAGATATTTCAAACTCTCCACTCAACACCTTTCCTTACCGAGGTTATACTGTTGTTAATAGTGATGAGAAATGTGAAGCAATCACTAAAGTGCAAATGACAAACCGACGACCAATTTGGTTTGTATTCTCTGGAATGGGCACCCAGTGGCACGGCATGGGGCACAAACTGATAAAGCTACCAGTGTTTCGACAGTCCATTCATAACTCAACCAAAGCGTTGAAAGATATTGGTGCTACAGTGGACCTGGAGAAACTGATCACAGAAAGTGATGAGAACACTTATAGCAGTACTCTCAATTCCTTCATTGGCATGGCTGCCATTCAGATTGCCTTGGTGGATTGTCTCAGGGCAGCTGGTAAGTATATACTCCATAATAATTGTCAAAAGATTGGATGAAACGAAGTGTTTAACTTTATGTACACATTTAAGCCACCTGTCAGTGAATGAGCACAACCTCGGATAATAAAGGCTTGGACTGACCAAAAGTGGTTCACTTGTACTTATAGAAGCTTTTTTTATTGATGTGGGCTCTTGAAATGCAACATCAAGGACTATAGCTGATCAGAAGACCACTATTAACTAGATTTTTGTCTGGATCAATTTTGTTTGTTTGTGTAGAATCTGTAGAATCAAAGAATTCCGTTTTATTGATACTGCTAAATGACGAATATTGAAAAGTATTTCAACCCCATTGTGTAGTTCCAGAGTTACTTACATGAGATCCTGTGGTAACACAATTTGAATGAGGTTGTCTTCCAATTTTCAGGTGTTCACCCTGATGGTATTATTGGCCACAGCGTAGGAGAACTGGGTTGTGCCTATGCAGATGGCAGTTTCACAGCAGAAGAAGCTATCAAAGCTGCATACTGTAGAGGTTAGTGAACTTGATAAAACCATTTGTAATTTTTACATTTGAATACTTGTGAAAATGTCAAATTAGGAGAGCAACTGTCGTTGAACTTTTAAATATTGACATTTCATTTTAAATTTAAAATGTCACTAGGGAAGTGCATACAGGAAGCTAAGCTTCCTCCTGGAGCTATGGCTGCAGTTGGTCTAACATGGGAAGAAGCCAAGCGCCGCTGTCCTCCTGGTGTTTTGCCGGCGTGCCACAATGCCGAGGACACAGTGACAATTTCTGGTGAGGCAATTCCTGTGGCAAATTTCGTTCAAGAATTGAAAGACGAGGGAGTCTTTGCCAGAGAGGTGCGTACATCAGGTGTGGCTTTCCACTCGCACTATATGGCCTCCATCGCACCCCTCCTTCAGGCATCACTTGAAAAATTCATTGTCAACAAGAAGCGCTCGTCAAAGTGGCTTAGTACTTCCATCCCCGAGGAGAAATTGGACAGTGAACTTGCTCAGTACTCGTCAGCTGCATACCATGCTAACAATCTTGTTAGCCCAGTACTGTTCCAGGAGGCATTGAAGAAAGTTCCAGAACATGCCATTGCCATTGAAATTGCTCCCCACTGCCTGCTTCAAGCCATTCTGAAGAGATCCTTGAGCACAAAGGCAGCGATTGTTCCCTTGATGAAAAGAGGGCATGCCAATAATCTTGAATTCTTTATGTCCAATCTGGGAAAACTGTACATGAATGGTGTGAATGTTGATGCTACTGTCCTTACATGCGGCAAGAAGGAATACCCAATACCTCTCTCAGTGCCATCCATTGCACCTCACATAGGTTGGGACCACTCACAGGTTAGTAGTAATCGATTTCTAATACTACAGCAGCAATAGCTAAAGATAAAGACAGGATTGTGAAGGGTGACTTTATAAATATCATCACCATCATTGTCAATTCAGTTTGAATTTGATAAAATATTTTTCAAAATACGTAGACGTTTGTGATCCAAGTGATCTTTGAAAACTTTAAGAACTGAAAACAATTTTAATTGAAAAAAAATTGAAAACTGAAAACAATTTCAATACAAGTATCAGCAAAGGTAAACACGAAGACACGATGCATAATTCGGAGCCTGCACGCTACCTTGCGAAGTTCAAAGATCGCGTATTTTAATGTAGGATTATTGCTGGAGCAAAATCATGGAGAAGGAGGAAACACTTGAAGCAATTTTAATTACTAATTTGAAGTAGGATCTAAACACATAAGCCCATTCTTTTCATTTGAGTTTGTTACCTAAGTGAGAAACCTAGATAAGGAACCTTTTACCCGACCCTTGTACTTAAACCTATGTGTTATTTTCTGGTTTCAATTAGCCTGGATCAAAAACTTTTGCCTATTTTTAAAATTATTTTATCGAGTTTTAACCTTTGCTTTTAAAGAAATTTTATCATAAAGAGCAGTGTCTTACAAAAATAGGATGTATTAGTAACTAGAAATATTGTGTATCTTGCAGCCCTTTCGTGTACTGCCATCAACTCCCTGTCACTATTTCATTGTTACGGGAAGTTAAACTGGCAAATCTGCAAACTTAGTATTCAACCTGCTCGCTCTACTTTTATATTTGTGATGGACAATTTAAAAAATACTTGTAAATTTAGCATTTTTGGAGCTAAAGAAAGTAACGAGAGGTGAAATCCCTAAGAAAGGCTGTTTTGGGAGTTTGACAACAACATGTCGGGAATTGCGAGAAGAAACCGAGAATCTGGAAATCAAAACAATTCTGTGGGAATGCGTCCAGCTGAGACGTGCGAAAGCTGAAAAAAGTCGGGATTCATAAACTTAATGTTTTTCAATACTGTAATTACTGAGATCAACAAGTGGAATAAACAATTTCCTAACAACTGAACAAAAGCTGATTAACAACTTAATGCATTTAGAGCAGCGGAAAAAATTTCTGAGATGGCTGTGAAAAAATTGGGAGGTTCATCAAACGAGATTGCTACTGCTCAAACAGCCTTTCTTAAAGCTGCCACCCCCTTAAAGTAATTTGCAAATTTTGCTCTATACATCAACTATAAGAAGTACAAAGCATAACATTGTTACTTTGTTTGTTAACTTTTTAATGATATTTGATTCTTTATTGTTGAGAAGCTGAAAGTAATACGTCTATGTATTTTTCGATTGTGAAGCCCCTTTTGTTGTGACTTTGTGCAGTTTCCCCTTTTCTTTAGTACAAGATAACTTGTTTGTATTTTGTCTGTAGGAGTGGGATGTGCCAACAGTGGAAAGGTTTCCATCATCAGGCTCGGGAGGCAGTGCAACATCCTCAAACTTCACCTTTGAAATGTCACCAACGTCACCAGATGTGTATCTTGAGGGGCACTGTATAGATGGTCGAGTGCTGTTTCCAGCTACGGGATATCTCGTTTTGGCCTGGAAAACGCTTGCAAAGTTTGTGGGACTTCTCCCAGAACATGTTCCAGTTGCATTTGAAGACGTCGCTATACACAGAGCAACCATCCTCCCTAAAACTGGTCCAGTTACATTGACTGTCCATTACATGCCAGCCTCAAACAAGTTTGACGTTTCAGAGGGTGAATCCTTGGCAGTTTCTGGAAAGGTAAGTTTTGTTTGTACTCTGTAACGACTGCAACAACTACATCGGCCACAGCCGAGTCAAAACGAGATCTTTCTGTAATACTAGATTATCCGTCAGTATTGCCAACTCGCGACTAGAGTCTACGCTGGTGTCTATTTTTAGTACGTCCACAAAATACATTAAAATACACTGAATGGTAGATGTTTTCGGCTCTTTGTTTGCTAAAGCAAGGTGAAAAAATTTTCTTTAACCAAACCCATTGTATTTTGTTTTAGCTTATTAAACTTGTCCATTTCCATCCCCAGATGTATGTTCCCGAAAATCCGGTCCTGATCAAGACATTCTCTGAGGCCACGCCCAGCAAAGAAGAAGTTCATTTAACATCTGACTGTATTTATAAAGAGCTCCGTTTACGGGGTTATGACTATGGTCCAACCTTTCAAGGAATTTTGGGAGCTAACAGCTCTGGGACAAAAGGAGAACTCGTATGGAATGGAAATTGGGTGTCTTTCCTAGACACCATGTTGCAGGTGAGTGGCTCTATAATGTTTTTGTAATTTTTAATCGTTTTTTTTCTTTTTATATACATAACGAATGCATTTTTTAACATATTTCTGAATTTTTTTATCTATTCGAGTTTTTTTATGAACTAATAATTTTTTGCAGATACCTTCTTTAATTTTAAGTTCAGTTTGAGTTGAAGCTTGCGATAAAATGCTGAAGCAACTGGGAGAACTTAAAGAACGACATTTATCAGAAGCAGCAAGATGTAGCGCCTGCTACGTTGGCGAGACGTGCCGACACTTTTCAACACGCGTGAAAAAGCACCTCACAAGGAATAAAGCCTCTCATCTTGCTGCTTATGACAAATAACGTTCTTTAAGTTCTCCCAGTTGCTTTAGCATTCTATCGCAAACTGAACTTAAAATTAAAGAATAACTATAAAAAGAATGATTAGAAGTTGTTGACTAGACTTTAGTTTTGTGAATAACCCGAAGATGGACGGTGGATGCCGTCCGAAATATCGTTTAATTGACCAACTTCTAATCATTCTTTTTATAGTTAAACTTCTATTAGCCCGAAACTAATATTTTTTTAGAATTAAAGAAGCGATCTACATTGATTAAATGAAACCCTCTCTCAATCAACAAGTCAAGCATGTTAATACTTTTTTGCGTTATCACAAGGTTTTATACAAGCACGGCATCCCTTGAAACATTCATGCCTTATGACTGAAAACTTGCTATTCTTTATAATAAATGAAGGACTACTACTACTACTACTACAACAACTACTACTACTGGGGCATTGTGCGTCTTT
>JAOCPT020149205.1:0-14030 GCA_026546935.2 Palythoa grandiflora | reverse complement strand
CAAATGTTCAACACTCGGCTGAGCTGGGGTTTGAACCTGGGACCTTGTGGTTAGAAGGCAGAGATCTTACCACTGCGTCAACCACGCCGCCGTTACACAGTAAGGAAGCTTTTTTTAAATTCGTGTGCACGGAGAATGGTGGGGAAGCAATTTCACAGATGAGTGAATGACTGATTGGTTTGTCGGTTCACATCTAGCAGATATCTGGACTTTGTACGATATATGTGGCGTGGTGGTAAATATGTACTTCTTTCTCCCTGAAAACTGACAAAAAATAACTAAAAGTATGAGCAAAGTAATGAATCAACGTAAGCAGAGGAACGGTAGAAATGCTTCTCGTTGAAGATGGGATTAAATGACTGACGTACAAACAAAGTATAAATGTATGTGGTGCCAACACGAACCATTGACTCGGGTGTAAGCCACAACATTTTGAAGGTATCGACGTAAAGTATCTATTATGTAGTTGTTTGCCAGCGTTTAACTCATGTGTACACATCACAAAAAAGAAAACTATACAAGTGCTCCCAGTCAGGGGTTTTCAGCGCTTGTTCACAAATAATTTGCAGATGTTAGGGCAAAGGCACCACCTTCTCCTCAATTATTTTAAGACCCTGAGGGAGGGTGCGGCCGGAAATTGTACCCTAGGAAACTGATGCCTTACCAGCAATGCCAGGCAGTTGCAGCACCGAAATCTGAAGTTATAAAAATCAACTTTTATCATGAAAAACAAATTGAAAATGAAGGAATGAAAATATGGTACGAAGACATTGGTCCTACATTGTCGATTTAAAGTTATAGCTTCACTCTGCGAATAGAAGGCTCTGTCCCTGCATGCAACCTTCTTAAAAAAATACACGACCTCAGAACTGGTAAATCTAAAGAAAAGATTTCGAGTGAAATTAATGAAGATGATAGTGAAAGGGTAAATGAAATACGTTCAAATCATAAAGACTTTGACAATATTTGTCTAACTACCACGAACGATGATGGACGGCGTGAATTGAGGTTCCTTCACACTGCAGGGAGAAAGATGTACAAAAAAACTTACGCAAAAACTGAGCCACACCGTGGTAATCCGCTGACCGGCAAAGTTTTGCACGGTAAAGTTCAAGTTCTGAAATAACTGAAGAGAAAAAAACCCTAAAACTGAATCATAACTCCAAATTACAACTGTCAAGAGGATTTCTCCGTGCATGCGACATCACATATAATCTTTGCATTTCCACATCGACTTTTCATGTCTCCAAAGGCAGTTTTTTTTATCTTTGATAAGAGCTGCTCATGCAAAATATAAAAATCAACGATTCTCTTTGGTGAAATAATCTTTCATTAACATGAAACGATGTCTTCCGGAAAAAATTAACAATTTTACCGCTAAATGTTCATCCTACTTCCTTATTACACGTATTGTTGTCGATGCAACAGGCATAAGGCTGAATGGGGCCTACCTTTTAGGAAACAGCTAATATCTCTATTCTATCTAAAACTACAATAACAATCAGAATAGATCCCAAGAAAATCATGCGATTCCCATTTCAAAATAGTTCCAAACAAAAGCGGCCTTAGTTTGGACGGAGAAACTTAAGATAGCAACGCACCAAGATGTATGCGGGATCATATGAATACACACTAGTGTGGTGGACTTATTTTTGAAAAACTTTGAAAAATTCACTGTTGATAACCTTACGGTAATAACTAAAATTTAAATTTCAGTTGGAAACCATGGAAAAAAGTTGATTTACAACATTTCAGACTAACGCCCTTTTTCAGGGTAAAGTACTTTACTAAAGACCTTTTTCGGGGCGAAGTAAACTAAAGTCTTTCTTGAAGGTAAATTACATTATCCTGAAGAAGAATTTTAGTCCGAAACGTTCTAAATCAACTTTTTCCATGTGTCCAACTTAAATTTTAAATTTTGAATTTTTAAAATTGTTTCTGTTGAAACACTTACGCAGCCATCGCTATTTTATCACATATATAGTTTTTGAAATAGTTACAATACGTAGCCTTTAAATATCCCACAGTTATACAAATATTTTCACCTCAGCTTTCAGCAAGGGAACTGAATAGTATTTAACACGTTCTCACCTGAATTCAGCTCTTTCACCAAACACGACATAGCGCTTGTAACTGAATCCGCAGCATGCAACAAATCGTTACGAAGGTCGCGATTTCCCGTATGATCACCACCCTGCTCACCGAACGCCTGCTTGATGTCCCCGTCAACGCCGCTCAATGCTTGCTGAGAGTCTGAGCCCGAGCCAGGATCACTGGCATGTCTCGGTTTGCCGACATGAAGGTCTGGAGTAGACGAGCTTTCGGCTTTTGGACTGCGGGGAGGTCGTGGAGAACCCGCCTTCAACAAGAAGACAAATTGAGGTTACTAAAATTCAAATGAGTTTTTAACTCAAATTCGGAACAATTTGCTTGGACGTTTGGTGTAAAACGCTTATTTGAAGCATTGAAGGCAGTGTGGCTTATTTACGCTTAGTTTCTGTAGTGCTAAGTGGAAGAAAGCCATTAACTTTCCCTGGACTGGAGAATAATTCCTCAGAGGTTACCCCAAGCAGAAGCTGGTATAACAATAGAGTTTGTGTTCGCGGGTATAAATATGTTTTGGGCCAGAGTCAGACTCATTTTACCCAAGATGTAGGCAAAGGTTAAAATAAACTCTGATAAGGGCCTAAAACATATTTATACCCAAGAATTAAACTTTATTAATATTAATATCACTTTGGAGGGAATTGGGAAAACAAACACTGAAAAATATGACAACAAACTTAGTAGTCTGAGCAATTACAGGAGCATTTGCTAGTTAAAAATAGATCAAGTGAAGCTGACTAAAAGTAAATAATCTTGTCATTTGAAGTTTTAAAAAAACTTGTAAAAATCATGAAAGTTTGATGAAACTTATTAAATTTAATTAAATAATCATCGTTTTGTTATCGCGAAATTCTCCATTTTAGCTAGCAAAATGCGCCAAAATGCCCGAAAAAAAGTGATAAAAATACTCATTTTATCGACCTCGTAAGAATGGAAAGCTGAGTCAACTTTAGTGAAAAAAAATTCACACAAATATTAATTTTCGGCAAAACCGGGTTTTTCAACCCGGAACAAGGCTCGAAGAACTTTATAGATAGCGGTAAACAAAGTATAAACAATACAGGGTATCTCTGAAATCTGTACCAATAAAGCCATATAATAAACAATGACTATCAATACTGCCATGTTTTTACAAGGCAAAGAATCATTAAATTAGATCTAGTGCGCAATACAAAACAATAAAACTAATTTAATACTTTGTAACTGAGAAAGTTTTATTACTTACAATTTGAAATTCATACAACAAAACTAAAAGTTTCAAAACGTATTGGACCGAATCTTGACTCTCTTACCCGTGGTCTGAAAAAGCAGCAAGAAGATTGGTTTAAAATGAGCAGAAAAAGATTCTCAAAAAGCTATTGTCTTATGAACACCAAGGCTTTCAAAGAACTACATCTGTTCCGGCATACTTAGAGCACTCTCAGAGGTCTTAGAGACGATTCACGTCATTTCACATACACAAAGAGATTTTAACAGTTTAGAAGATAAATTTCGAATTTATGGTTGAGGTTGACGGCAAAAATAGAATGCAATATTGGTCAGTGGGCTAATATGTCTAAATATCCAACCCAAAAACCGGAAACTATTCTCAATTCAACTCTTCTACTTCGCTTTCAGTGTTTTTTAAAAGACTAATGATAGCTCTTAGTTATTTCCGGAAAATTCTAGTGTTTAATGATCTAAGGCGGATAATATCATTTTGTTACTACTAGTGATTTAAAAAATATGAAAACGAGAGACAAAGTCGAAAAAGAGGAAAAACAGGAAATACAGCACATAATTTGTACTGATGTACAACTATAACGTCATTTGTGGCGAATTTTCTTGCAGTGAGAAAAATCTTGTCTGAACGAAATTCTTATAATCGCGTTCTATGATTTTATTAGAAATTCCAAAGGGAAACTCCCTTTAAAAAGTTGCAACTAACTCAGTATTTTCTTTTTAAGTACAGATGCAACAGCTTGGGAAAATATTGATAAGAAGCGCATTATGTGGAGGGCTGTAATTAGTAAGGGAGTAATTTATTAAGTAGTATAAAACAAAGCCGATATACACGCTCTTATTAATCGGGACCAGTAAATATTGCTGACGCTCATTGTTTTTCATTTTTCGACGATTTCAGTCTCAATTTCTTCTTAAATTGTTCTTATTTCCGCGAGCGGTTTTTATTGAAGAAAAAACGTAACAGAAACACATTATTGGAAAATGAAACCTCTTGCAACACATATGTACTCAGTATTGTACGGCTGTATTTAGATGCAAACTACCTTCATTGTTTACAGTCTTTAGGGCTCAAATTACTGTGAATCTTTTCGCGTTTTATGCTGTGTCGCTATGTTAAATTACGAGTTTCAGTCTATTACTACCAGAAACACTTTCCTAGGTATCGAGCCTTAGCCTGAGTTTGTTCTTACAGTTTGGCAAATTCGATCCTATTTCTTGTAAAAAATGCGTATAGGCTGAGTTAGAGAGGACGTAAAAAGCACACAGAAGGCCAAAACTGCTGCTGCTACAAAACGCAACAACCTAACTGGGAGTTGAAATAGCAGTACAAACTGGAATTAGAGTGATTTACTGTATTTAAGCACATTAATGTTGGAAACAATACAAAAAATGAAGTTATTACGGTTATTGGAAGTAAATCCATACCTTCTTTCGTGCTGACATGAACAGAGAGAGTGTATTATCTGCTGCACAACTTTGGCCGAGTTTTGAAAAAGAGTCTTGGTAAGACTCGATGGCATTCATGACGGTACAAGAGACGCAAGGAGGCGTCACTAACCACGAAGACGTTATCAGATAGGGTATAACAATCACTAACAACGGCACATACATTAAGCCCGTCTTGGTGAAAATTAAAGGAAGATGTTTCAAATAACTTAAAAAATGTGTAATTTTGTAGTTCATTTTATCAAATGAGCGACCCTCTTTAAAACGACAACGGACGGTCAAATAGTAAAAAACTGTTTCGATCTCCACGCTGGAAACAAAGCGGTTCAAGTCAGTGGTGGTGGGTAATTAAGATGCCCATGTATTTATAGCGGAAATCTGGGCACCGTATTGAGAACGTTTCCTTTCGCTAATATCTCTAATTGATACCTTGGGAATATATTGCGCGCTTCGTTTGCAATTGAATTCGTTTCGGATTCACTAAGGATTTGTTTCATTTTAAACTGTAAAACCCTACCAGCAGAGTGCGCACTATGACGTCAAATGTTGCCACGGGCTAAGCAAACGATTGAAAACGCCTTCCCAGGGGGAGCTTTTGTTTATGCAATTGTGTTTTCTCAGGAAACTTCAAAGCTCGACCGCTTTCTTTATTTACAAACTGCTATGTTTTAAAAAATTTCAGTTAAAAAAGTTTACGGATAATATTACAATGGCGCCAGTTTAACCGGGTGAGAATTGCGACAACGTCGGCGTGCCTGATGAGAAACTTTAACAAATTAAGACAAATTCCAAAAATAGACTTTGATTAACTCAACTATTGACTATGTGTCTATTGTTTCCCTCGTCACAAGAAAAATGCAGTAATGCGTAGCTTAAATCAGTTTGGATTCATAGGCAGGAAAACAAATGCATATCTTAAAAAAATGAGAAAAATAAACATCAAATAACTTGACTATTTTCTTGCGTAACTTTGTGGCAAATACTAGTTGCAAGAGGTGGCATTGTCTATAACAAATCATTTGTTTGGTATTTCTGTAAATAAAATGACAACAATAAAAATCCAATACCCTTGATGCCACAAAATTCATTTTGACTGAAATAAAGCATTTGATTGTGTTTCTTCACTAATGCTTTCTGTCAAATTTAGTTAATATCACGTCTTAATTAACCGTTCTTGCACAATATATTAATATACAGCAATTGCCAAAAGAAAATGAAATTATCCATAAACAAAAAAAATCACATAGTCACTAAGCTAGGCACAATATTTCGCATCAGTTGAGCTTGAAAGGTTCTTAGACTTAGATAGTTATAATAGAAGTTTACAAGATTTTATAATTTGTTATCTGTTTGTATCAGGCAGAGAAGAGTATTTTTTTGTAGAAATTGCTAATAACAGGTCAATGAAGTTTAGACTGGATACAAGGGAAACTGAGTTATAAAGTAATTTTTTATATACAGAGATAAAACAGTTTGTATCGTGAGCAATATAAATCTAAAAACACAGTTGGCATTTTTCAAATATCTTTAGAAAAGGACTTCTTTCTTTTAGGAATAGAAATCATAGAACATGGCGCGTAATGACCCATTTGGTGGATAAATGTCAAAACTCTATAGAAATATGAATTAAAGAATTTTGCTATAGCCTTATTTTATATTATTATCAAATTTTTAAAAGTTTTAGTCGTCTTATATAGTGTAGATTTTTGTAATGCGCAGTTGAAAATTTTATTTTGATAACTGCGCAAAAGAAATGAAATAAATTATCATCATTATTATTATTATTACTACTATTATTATCATTATTATTATTATTATTAAAACTCTACTTGCATGTGCGCATTCAATACAGCAAACGTAGTCTTTTTCAGAATGTTAAGAGGCAGAGGGTTAATGACGGATACAAGGAAATTAAAATAAGGCTTTTAGCAATTAAGCCAAATCAGAGACAGATTCAATTCTTTGCCAAGTACTAGACTCTCAGTTTAATTTAATTGAATATCCAAAAACATAAAAATAGATGCGTATGCAAGGCACATATCCTTGAGGGATTACAGTCTAAGTATCAGAAACATCTACGTATTGTACTCGAGCAAAGCGAAAACAATTATTTCAGTTAGCCGACGGAAGATTTTAGTATCTACTACGTAAGTCCACCTATTCTCATGCAATGAAATCATTTCTCATGCTCTTTCTCTTTGCCGGCGAATTGTTTCGCTTAATCCTTGCATGCTTCCATTATTTATCAGACAACCAAAACTGACGTATAACGGATTACTCATGGTTTAAATTGAACAACAAATCTCAAATTCCACTAAAATTGAAAACGAAGTGAACTTTCGTCGGTGCTCTTCTGACATTGAGTACAAAGGAAAATATAAACTCCTTTAACCTTTTATCTTACTCAATAAGGAAGTAGCCAGGTCATGACTTAAAATGGCGCCTCCATGCAGTAAAGGCGATTAGCTAAACTCTCAAACTAAGAATATTCTGCGAAATCAGTTGAAGGTCACCATGGTCCAACTTTAGTGAAGTTCAGCTTAAAATCTTTTTCGAAACTTTGTATGTTACTCAATTTCAATATTTTGCAACAAAAGCCAACGACGTAGAGATGCAAATTCCACATAAAATTAACATAATAATAATTAGTAAATGGATCCAATAAAACACTCTTATTTAAAATAGTTTCATAATCTGAAAAAGTGTGAGTTTCTGTAAGTCAAGGCAGGATGCTTGCAGCCGTTCGCTTTTTCCCGCCTTTTGAGCTTCCTTCTCGTCGATTGCTCTTACATAACATATCGGGTTCTAGACTTGTTTTTTTTTCAAAACCGAATGAATCAATCTGCGATTGTGCTTCTGGTAGCACAACATCGAGAAGATTTTGAATATTTTTTGTAGCTGTCACAGAAAAAGTAAACACTTATGAATCAGTGGTGGGCAACTCTTCTTAACTTATTCAAAACAAAACCAATATTAGCCTGCGTCGCAGACACTCTATACCTCCAGTATAATTAACTATTGAAAGAGCTTGGGCCAGCTGTAACGCAGGCTAAACCAATATAACCCCAATGAAAATGTCTGAAAAGAAATATTGTTAAGTCGTTAAAAGAAGAGAAGCAGCGCAGAACATCAGTGAAAAACGTTTTCGAGCTCAATGTCCTGTTTCTTAAAAACTGGTTGAAAAGAAATGTTTAGTTTTCTAAAATCTTGTATTAAAAGCAGCTCTCGTTTTGAATCATCTTCGTGTGCTATTCAAATTTGTTTTACTTTAGTTTGTCCATACAAGTAGAAAAACATTACACATTGCCTTCAAGACGTGAATTTTATCTTCTTGAGTTAAAAATAATTTACTCGACCCACTGTGTTTACGGCCACAGCAAAAATAGAACCCATCGCGCCATAGGCATAAGGGCTGAAACGATTGCTTCTTAAAACATCATACGTGACACGTACAGCCCTTATGGTAAAACCCATTATCACAGTCCTCGAGAGCAGTAGCTCAGAATATATTAATTGTGTTATTTGTTACATTTACTACTCATCTGTTTTCCCTACGATATTTTACATAAAAGTTTCAGAACATCGAAAGTGAAAAAAGTGGTTTCAGTATAGTGCAGCATAGAGCAAGTGGAATTAGTTGGGTCTATCTATTCCACTGAGAGGGATCCATAGGAGATATTTTTCTGGCTTGTTTTTCGTATTTGATAATCTGCTTACATTAACGCGGAAATTAATTCTAAGCCATGTGCAACTGACCCTTACACTATACTTAGTTGCTTCAATAGCCATACTCAAAGTTGATTAATTTTTGCTTACGTCAAGCCATATTTAAGACTACGTTTTGTAATTTGCGGGCTTCACTACACAGTTGCTTTATTGTTCCAGCTGACATAACTATGATTGTCGTCGATACCTTATTAAACGGAGCTTTTCGTTCCTGCACGCAATTTCGAAAGTGGGGCATACATTTGCACTAACTTGAGATTATGAGCGCTTTGTTACTAAAACCTAAAAAAAGCCGCATTGTCTTCGTCGTTGGTATAATTGTTAAACTATAAGGCGCGATGAGTTTTATTTTTGCTGTGGCCGTAAACACAGAGGATCGAGAAGATTATGTTCAACACGAGAAGAGAGAATTCACGTCTTCAAGGCAATGCGTAATGTTTTTCTATCAGTATGGATAAACTAAAGGAAAACAAATTTTAACAGCACACGAAGACGATTCAAAACAAGAACTGTTGGAATGGTCTTATCAAAAAAGAAAACAGTACATGGTGAATGATCTTTTACAAAAGAGAACGCGGAGACTGCTTTATATGAACGGCTAATTTATAAAAGTACGACATAATCCACTAAATATCTATAAAAGTCGATATACGAAGCGCGCAATGACTTCTAAGAATTTCAGTTATACAGAGATTACTAGAAGATGGTGCGAACTGATAGAAGTTTCGAATTCATTTTTCAAAGATAAAAACAATATTTTACAAATGAAAGCAGCGACCGTGTAATGTGCTTTATATTATATATGTCGGTTTAATAGAAGAGGAAAATAAAATAAAATATAACTGGAACTGTAAGTAAATACCCCTGCAAAAGAGGTTGTTTTTTTACAAGAATAACGAGCATAAATTTCCATACAGACTTCAAAAACATGACAAATTATAGTTAGAAAAAAGCAATTACTGTTTTTCAACTCCGAAATCTTGATAAAACACCGAAAGCCACCATTGTTTGCAAACAGCACTGCAAAAGGCGGGACAAAAATTAGCGCGGAGCATACGCATAGAACAAAAGGCGGGAAAAGAATGAACGGGGGCGTACGCACAGTGAAAGGCGGGAAAAAACGGGAGCCTACATCCGGGGCCTGCGGCAAATAGCTTTTTCATATTTTACTCAATGGAAAGAATAAAATAGCTAATAAAAGTATCCTTAGAATAGGGTAGGTTTAACACTTTTCTGTGCCGTTACGTAATGTTTCTCAAACAGATTCAAAGAAACTTGCAAAGAACTGACAATTTAATCAAATATTGCAATTCGTTATCGTCACATTTGTAAAGCTCTGCATATTTTCACTGAATCCGAAATACTATCAACGCCGTTTTTTAAATTTTTACTCCTGTGTTTGAAAACCAGGTTTATAATGAGGTTTGGCATCATTTCTCATCAATGTTATCAATTTCTTCGGCTGCTACAATATTAATTCGTAAAATATTAAGGGCACAATATCATCTCTCGGTATGTTTTGAATTGTCAGGTGTTTACACAATGGCAATGAGCATATGACTAAAATAAAATACTCCAAATGTATAGAAATTCAATGGATACTTAATGACACTTAAATGATTTCTGCTTTGTTTTCATCAAAGTTTACTCTTTGCACTTTTCGCTGAAGGTTCTGTTGATGACAAATACAGTAAATTTAAAGTGCTGAGGCAGAAATATATACGATTTAATTTACCCACACAAAAGATTTTGGAATCGATACGACCTGCAGTTTTGTCATAAAGTACCATCTTGCTACATTATTCGCTACTTTTCCTTTATTTCTAAACTACAATCATCATTCAAACAATTTCCTGACAATCTATTTTTTGTGATTTGTTCGTTAATCCCCAACATCAATACCAACGCTAAAGGTATCTGGGCTGAGAACAGACCGCCCTCGTATTTGCTAATCAATTTCAAAACCGCCGAATTTTAGTGTTCACAATGTGCCGCATCCGGCGAACTATGTAAAAATTTATCCGTTCTAACAGTGTTTTAGACCTTCAGACATCATGTCTAACCACTATATTGGAAGTTTTAACGTAATATTTTGCTGTTTGTCAAACCTGTCAGTTTATAACAAATAGTTTTAATAACAGTTGCATTATTGGCAAATTATAAGCGAACCAAACAACAGTATTCAGTGAACAACATAGTCCTCACAACAGTCGAAAATAGTTAGGCGAATAAATCTCAGTGTTGTTAAGATAACTTCTCAAATTCGTTTTTTTGTTGAAGATTGTTTTCCATTCATCCCAATCTGATTCACAAAAAGCTTAAGGGTTCTACTCTTCTCAATAACTCTATTTCCGAAGTTCCGGATCGCAACTACACTGTAATTACTATCTTCATTTGTTTATACCTAAATATAGAACAGTAGGGCCACTTCCCATCTGCTCTAATATTGAACCGTTAACAACGGTTTCAAAATAAACCAATATTACACATGCCTTGTTTAGTTTAACGATCTTCGCATTGACCAGTCCAGTCGACGCCAAAATGAATTACACTCCGGAAACCATATGAGTTTGACAAGTCGCCGGGAGATTAAAAAGTTTGCGGGGTACAGAAAAACCTTTGTATGAATTGAATAAATCTTTAAGCTTCCCATTTCGAAACGCTTAAGTGTTACTCAGCCAAATTAAAAATTGACACAAAAGATAGTGTGTTATACTCAACAATGTGGTTTTGAAACAAAAGTTGACCAAACTCTCCCAAGGCATCAAACTGCATCATAAATAAAATAAATAAAGTAAAGTAAACCAAATATTTTAATATTTGTACGGTTTGAAGTTAATACAACCAATATCGCAACCAATATCCCTCCATTTTAAATCGATTAAAAGTATCGCCCCAGCTCTAAACAAGAAAGTCTTTATCGTTTCCGCTTTGGAATTAAAAAGTTAGTTCGATGAGTTTTTCTGGGGCCTTCTTTGCTACATCAATCCTCAGAAAAAGTAATCTCAGTTACAGCAAGAATTATTTTCAGAAAATACAACACAATTCTTTTGAACCCTCACATTATCATATTTAAAATATATATTTAAAATATTTAATTTTCTCCCTTTATTAAAGTTAATGTCCCGGCCATTAAAGGAACCTCACGTGGATAGCTTAGCAGTAGCATATCTTACTAGAATTTCCACGTGACGTGCTCGTATTTGCGAAAAAGCACAGTAGATATGAAACAAGAGATATTTATATCGGACCTGGGAAAAGTTGTTTGAAGTCTTTAAGCAAAGTGCTTTTGCTCTCCGAGAGAGTTTTTGCAGTGGGCTTTAAAGCGTTACGAAAAATAGTGAAGAAAGCGTCAACGAAGATACCACAAAGTTTAATTTTATTTTGCAAAAACTAAGTTTTGCGTTCATATTACTCAAGTGTTTAGTTCAAATTCGCCACACTGATTTGTTCCAATGAGTTCTTTACTCAGTCATAAAAGAACAATCAGTTCTACAAAAACCAAACTACCGGAGTTTCTTGAAGGCATAGCTGATGCGAGTCTCGTTACATTGTGCAAACCGCTGACACATCAAAACCTAACCAATTCTGATTGGGTGTAGTAGAGTAATTTCAATTAGCGGTAGCATGATTGTTAAAAGTATTTTGGGAATGGCAGCAGTCTAGAGACAGTGCAATACGCTCTTTCTTGTAAGAACAACTTTACAAAAACGAGTCTCAGATGTGCAAAAATTTCAGAATAAGATTTTCTTCTAGAAAATTGACTGAAACTCTTATTTTACCTTAGCAATACAGCAAGGAACGTAAAAAGATTTAATGCGATCTAAGCCCTAAAAACTGTTCAGCAGATAACGAAGGTAGTTTCGTTTTCAATGTCTTGTTTCTATTTTTTTTCTTCTACAAAAACCGCTCACAGAAATAAGAACAAATTAAGAATTAAATTGAGGTTGAAGTCACCAAAATTTTAAGAGCAATGATAATTTTATGTGAACAAAAAAGTTGAAAAAACGAATGAAAATGGATAGTTCCCGGAAATTTTTCGATAGGTTACTTGGATGGTTTTGGTAGATAGAGGAGCTAACGATAAGTACTAATTTTCTTGTGGGCCAAACGCATTTTAAACAGAAGTAACAAAAATGCCGCCAATTTTTCTAACGGTGTATTTGGAAACATTTCCCAAGCGCCGGAAATTTATATCTTATGAATATCAAAACAAAAGCAAAAGCTCACAACACCTTTAAAAAACCTTTCAATTAAAACTCGCTCGTTAAACAGGGCTTAGGAATCATAAAAATCATCACTTCAACAATTTGCCGGGATATCACACGGCGAAGCATTGTTTTCAACTTTGCTTTGAGGTGGTCCGACATTATAAACTTGAAACAAACGACAACATGGAAATTAAAAATTTGAACCGACGGATGCTGTTTCAAGTCAATGCACCAGACCTTGGAAGCAGGGGACACGATTTACAGGAAATTAATTCATACCCTAATAAAAGGTTTGTTAAATGATTACTTTTATGAAGGCTTTTTGACATGACAGGCAGTGGACTATATGGCTTAGAAGAGCCACCCAGAGGAAAGCCATTAAACCAATATTATTATTATTATTATTATTACATGACAATAAGTTAATAACAGCAATTAAACGGAGTGAGGTGCAGTCTGGTCCAAGACCGTGATTTTCAGAATTAAACAAGCGCGCCTTTGTAATTCATGGATAAATTTACTCATGGCTTCAGACCAAAACGACATAAACTTTATATGTTTTGAATTGATCCATTTTTCTGCAACTTTTTACGGCTAGAACAGATAAAAAATGCAATGCACAACAAAACAACAACTGAGTAAAGGCGACGGACGGAGATATTTAAACAAGGACTTTTTAAAGGCCGATTTACACGGCACAATTTTTGCCTACAGCTGTTGCATGCAACTTGCTTACACCATACACACAACACGAATTGTGTCGTGTAAATCAAGCATACAACTTGCCTACAACTGTTGCATGCAACTAAAAAAAAGTTGTAGGATTTTGAAACATGTTTTAACGTTGTATGCAATTTTGGCATTTTTGCGACAAAATTACCCAAGTGGGGAGGACTGCGGTATATGTTTTTTCAACATGGCAGCGAAGAAGAAAAAAGACGTAACCTCAAATGTTGTTGTGTCCATGCAAAGATTTCTTCTTCAGCTTTCCTAGTCTTCAAGTATCGGCTCTTGTAAAATTTCTCAAAAAATCCCCCGACTTGTTCGTCGTCTCAACCACTCTTATTCCAAGACAGATTTTACACGTTGTCTACATTTTTTTCGTCTCAAGACATCTGTTATAACGCAGTTCACCGGCTGTCCGCCATTTTTTGTTTCTACCAGTCTCCCATTAGGCGGACAGAGAGAATTGCATATGACTTTTTCATGTTCATCGTCATCATCGCACTTTACTCCGGGATGGAGCATAGGCCATCAACAATGTGCTACCATCGGGCACGATTTTGGGCCATCTTTACCAGCCTAATGATTTTATAT
>JAOCPT020148552.1:0-14033 GCA_026546935.2 Palythoa grandiflora | reverse complement strand
TGAAAAATTGAGGATTGGATTGAATAAAAAAATTATTACATTAAAGGAATATTTTAGAGATTGAATTTTGCTACAATGGGCTTGCCATATGCAACATAAACTTTAGAAACAGAACAAGAAATGCATTTTGAAGAAAAGAACAGTTATGATTATTTAAAGATTATTTGAGATTATATAAAATTTACCTTATTATCTACATATACTAATCAAGTTTTAGGTAATAGCATATACATATATGGGAATACTAAAAGCCCGAATACCGAAATAAATTGTTGTTGTTGTTGTTGTTGCTGTTGTTGTTGTTGTAAAAACAGGAATACAGATATTCATGAAAAAGGGAACCAATAATAACAGTAAACCAATTTTATTTTCCCTCCTTTATATGTTCTTTTTTCATAAAAGATGTGTAACAATCATTACACCATTAAGGACTCGGGCAAAATACTGGTCGACGAAGTTTGATTGGCATCCGCCAAAAGCTAATCGCGATATTGAGAACAAACTGCCAGAACGCACGTGTTACTGCACTGTTTGCTTATGGCTATGTGACAGGGAAAACGTGCTCCCCTATAAAAGGTCTTCGGTCATAAAACCGGAGAACATTAGCAGGAACGCGAGATTTTTGTCTTGCTCCTAGTAAAATTAGTAATCAAGAGTTTAGCTGGGGTATGTAATTTAGTATGTGTATTCGATTCATTTCGTAAGATCAGTATTTATTTTATTATTATTATTATCAGCAGAAGTCACAAAATGAAACTTTAACTTCGTGACTAATGTCGCGTTACAACCGTTCCCAGGACAAGTGATGAAAGTCTGAAAAATATGAATTAGGCGGGCGGTTAACAGCGGAGTTTGTCATCTAACTATTATTTGTCATATCTATAAGTTATGTTATCAGTGAAAGTTGAATAAATAAATAAACTTGTCTCGAAAGGCCGTGGCGAGACGAGCTGCACGAGTTACGCATTGCAGCGTCACGAAGTTACAGATCGTTGCATGTTGTCCAAAGTAAAATCCAGTTTTACTTTTGGCAATGAACTTTATTTACAAGATTCAAGTTACAGGAGCCACTGCTTGCAGTAGCTTTTGCAACTTGTCTTGCAATGACTCAGTCTGCAATGGCGGTTTCGATACGAATTGCACGAAAATTGCGGCTGTTCGGAAAACGAAAACCCGGAAAACAAAGACCGAAGATCCGGAAAACGAACACCGAAGACCGAAGATTCGAAAAACGAACACCGAAGACCGAAGATCCGGAAAACGAACACCGAAAAACGAAGATTCAAAGTTTTAAAACTGCTAGCAAAACCAAGGAACTTACTTGTTTTAGCTCTTACTGGAGCCTAGTAGCGTTTTTGAGCAAATAACCGGAGGGTCTTCGTTTTCCGGATCTGGTAAACGAAGACCCTCGCTTAAAATAGAAATCACAAACAGCAGATAAATATTCAGGTCAGGGATATTATTTTTCATGTACAATCTTTTACGGAACGCTATTGTTTATCAAATTACAGAAGGGTCTTCCTTTCAGTTCGAATCGTCGTTTTCAGAACACCCAAAAATTGCCTCGTGTACTATCAGCTTTAGGACAATAAATACAGCAATGAAGACAGCGTCATTAAAAGGATTACAATTCACTGAAACAGGATAAACGGAGCTCTTATTTCGCTAATTCTTTGTTGGGGTTTAGTTTACTGATAGAAAAATAAATAAACAAACATCTTTATTTACGCTCGAATTTTAGAGTAGCTGCAAGTATAAGAGCTAATATCTTCGAGCACAACATAAATTACAACACAATTAAAAATCCCAACTGGCAGGAGGCAGGCCAGTTGGCTATTTACATTACTGAGACAAGACCAAACTGATCGGTACGTGATTATTTCTATTCTGATAACATTTAAAATTTCCGGCAGTAATTTGGAATACTGACACTAAATAGGCTATAAGCAATTTAGGAATTCATCAGTTATTATATTGTTATAAAGAATTTCTTAAAGTTTACAAGACAACTAAGCGCACCCATTCGATTGACAGATAACGCCGTTAAATTTGACACTGCCAAAAACAGAGAAATTATATTTCTTTAAAGTTATAATTTGCGCAGAGTTGCATAGAGGCCGACGAAAGAGCAAGTCAATTTACGAAACCGGCATTGATCGAGGAAGGATATCTCAAGCAGTAGCGCTAGCTTGCAGTCTTAATTAAACTCACTTTACTGTTAATTCCAAACAGTTTGTCGCAAGAAATCAGGGAAAACATTTTGTTATGCCTTGACAGACGAAGCTGCTAACCGGTATAACTTGGTCATATTCTTTCTTCTCTGTGACTGTTGTGAACAGAATTCAAAGCCAGTAAAACTGTTGGAGAAAAAGAAGGAACAGGTCTGGTAGGAATAAAGAAATGCCTAAAGGTTTAGTTGCACGGCCACTGTTAGTATATTCATATCAATAACTGAGAATGAGGGCGTCCTGTCAAGAAAAGCATCCATGCTTAAGAAATTGGCGGGAGAGCGACGACGCCAGACCCAGACCTTCACAGATCTAACGGCGGCGTCGTCCTCAAAGTGTCTCGTGCCAAGGGTTCATTAACGTCTTTTTCTTCTTTTTTTCAGACGAGAGAGAAAAGCGCGTAGGGTAATCAACTGCCATTCTTCCCCGGTATAGCCCAACACAATTCTTTGAGTTGCGCAGACAGCGTCAGCTTAGCGACCACCCGCCATGCCATGGATCAAGTCCCAAATTTTATATTTTTAGAACTCGTGAGAAATGCGATTCTGTATGCTTTGTGCCTTGTAATCCAGCTAAGTATGAATCTTTTTTAATTTTATTATATCTTGCCGTCTTTTTGCCACCTTATAATTTGGGCTATCCCCCGAGAGGACGCTGCAGCCATTTACAATATTGTCAACGAAATTCCTACAAACATCTGAACCTTAAGGTGGGCGAAATATTTGTAATATCTGATCAGAAGGAAATTTGAAGATGTTGTTCGAAAACTACTTCTGTAACTTGAAACCTTGATAGTCCAAAATGTGAAATTATAACACCAAATTTAATTTAGAGTTTACAGTGACCAATATCAATACTATGTGCAAAAGTTTAAACACTCTACAATGCAGAGTAAAAAAGAATATTTACAGGGTGTCTTGTTTTACCCTCCCCCCATCCTCAAGGTTGTGTGTGGTCAAAAAAACCGCATTATAACTTTATTGCTTACAATCGCAAATTCACACAATTTTTTTCAAGATTGTATAAAATTCAGAAGATAGTTAGTTAGTACAAATTATCATAATCATGACAAACGTCTTACCTCGTCAATCAAGAATCAGAGACCCCTTTGCAATTATGATCATGACCAACTTCTTACTTTGTAAATCCAGAATCACAGACCATTTTGCAATCATGATCATGACCAGCTTCTTACCTTGTAAATCCAGAATCACAGACCATTTTGTAATCATGACCATGACCAGTTTTTACCTTGTCAAACCGTCCCTTCTGATGCCCTTTTCCCCCCTTTCCCTCAGTCGCTTCTAGAGAAGTCAGTTCGGGAAGGAAGGTTGGGGGGGGGGGATGAGGGGAGGGGAGGCTGGCATCCTTAATACTGTCAATTTTGTATCGAATGGGATGGAACTTTGTAGGCAATAAGTGAAACCTTTCTTAATGATCAATCAATGGTTTAATTAGCTCTAGGCTTGCATAAATATACATATTTAATTAATTTATGCAGCTAACTGTGAAAGCACTTGAGTAAAAAACATACATCTAAAAATCCTCTCAAAATGGAGCAATTAATTATGACCCAAAAAAAACTTTTGTAATATTGAAGGTAACATGTCCCTGTGTTAATATAACATACTTGGTAAATATTCATTGATAACTACTGTTATTCGGTGAACATCAAAGATTGTCTATTTTTGGAGTTTGACTTGCCACATGTGGGACAGTCTACTCCAGAAGCTCAATGAAAATAAATAACAAACGTCAGAAATGCAGCTTAAACAACAAGAAAATCATTTTCTAAAACTAAAACATTATTTTCCCTAATTAAAAAAGCTATTGATTCAGCAAAAATGAATATTTTTTCGATAAAAGTCAACAAATACCATAGGTTTTTTTTTCTCATTTGTATTTTAAATCATTCAATACATGTACACGCAAAACAGTGTTTTTAAATACGACAAAGTGAACAATTAAACAGCCGGTGTACAACGGTTCAAAATTGATCTAACTGGATGTGATAGTATAAAATATTACGCACATATTGAAAAATCCAGTGCCTTGTAGAAAAGGGAAACTTGTCAGTGAACCGATATGAATAAGAGCCCAAAACAAGCCAGGATTTCCAAGCGTAGACATGCATAGTTAGTAAATTTTAGATGATTATTAATTTCAGGAAAATTTAGATAATTATACCGCGTGACAAAATTGTTTTTCACAAATACACTTTAGATAGATATTGGTAATACGAGTCAAAGTTGTTTTTCAAGCTTCAGCACGGAGCTCGGTTTTGTTTGGTATTTAATACAGCGTCAGGAAAAACTTGAAGTCATAGAAGATAGGACCAGACATTTTTAATAATATGTATTTCGTCCTGATTTGACTACCTATTTGCGCTATTTGTGCAATACATACATCACATTCCACAGGTTGTTTGGCGTTCCACAACGAAGACACTCGAGCTGGATCAGCTCACCCCGGTGATGAACGATTCGCCATATTCTGCCGAAGGCATCAAATTCTGGTGACCCTGATACCTTCGCGGTCTCTTCTGTTTTGTTCCACTAGAAGGTTTCAGCGCCTTTAGTCTTTAGTTTTGGCTGAGGACCATCATTCTACAAAAGGAAGACAAATTAGAACACAGATATTCAGCATTTTGTTTTCTTGCTTCCGCAAGTGTGTTGTATATCATGTTCATTTCGGCACTTTAAATGTTTTGTTTTTCCCTCCACTACTTCAAATTTGTGTACACACGTGATGAAATGCTTATTTGCTTTCGATGTGGTATACTAATGTGATACTAAAATCAGTAATGATAATGATAATAATGATCAATATTTACAACGGAACTTTAAAAACACCCACTTTGACGGAAGAGGATTTTACTGTCCCCTAACCAAATTCCCCACCCTTCCTCCCCCCTTCCTTCCATCCTCAAAAGACAATTTATACCTATATAGCCTAAACGCATTCCCTAATACTTCTTATAAAATTTAAGGAAAGTTACCTTGCTTTCAACTCTAAGGAGAAATGTTAAAAAGATTGGGGGAAGGTAAGGGAGGGAGTAGGGTAAAGCCCCCATCCCACTTAGACCTGCTAAACACACCTGATACAATTGAACGATCATATCGCGCCTTTCCTTCATAAGAAGTGCTGAATGACGCGCCTCTTCTTGCAGATTGTGCTCCCCCGATGTACAGCTCGAAACAATAGCACCACAGCCGGGAACTTTGCACTTTGTAGCTAGATTTGTACATCCAGACATGTGGTCCACCATTTCGTTTCTGCAATAAGACACGACGTAAAGACGTGTTACAAGGATTTGGAAAGTTATGTTTGATTTTTTTTTTAATTTGTACCTTAGCCTGTGCTCCAGCTAAGTTGATCTTCATCGATTCTATTTGATATCCTCCAACTTCTATAAAAGTTCAAAGCTCTTAAAACAAAATTAGCTTAACCAAGATAGAAAATAAGTCGGCGAAAAAGTTGTTACAAATTTTCCACAGATAAATTAGCTACTCCTCATCATCATATGCTGTGGTTTTGTGTTCTTGAATGTGTTAAATTTAACCAACTAAATCGGCTGAAGCGAAATTAACGTTCTTGAATTATATATATTACTCAAACATTCTAACATCACGTTAAGGATTTTATTTAATCCTTAGGTAAAGCTATGTTTGCCATTTTCGATTTGAAAAAAAAAGTCATAAATTCCGTTTGTTTCAAATATGAAATTACCGTTACAAATATTAATTGTGAAGAAAACAATTTAAATTATTATTACAATTAAATCTAATGAATAGTAGCATTTTCCCAAAGCGGCTTATAAGTAAACCATAGCTAGCATAACAACCTTTTTATAAGTGTCACTGATTCTATTTTTGAAAATCCAAATTCGATTGTCCAGTCTATGAAATGCTATACATCAGGGACATCAAAACGACTTTAAATACTCAAACGGTTCAATACGCGCGAAAGGTTTTACTTGACATTCCATTTTATTGCGTAAAACAATCACTGTATTTTATCTTAACACATCACTTTTATCTATAATTTGTTATCGGGGCCCCGAAAGGTGAACGGATCCGATTGAGGTTAATGAGGGGGTCAAGGGGGTTTCCCGTGACTCGTGATTGAGTGTTTTTATTTATCGTGATCTATGATTGTAAAATAGAAAAATTCGTGAGCCGTGATTTGTGTATGTACCGTGATGCGTGAAACTAGTAAGTTATTCCCCGATATTCGTGCCGTTTCGTCATCATATTTCGTGAAATAAAATTTTTTGTGTAGCAAGAGTGTCTTTCGCCGATTGAGTTTGGGAGACTTCAAGATTATCGACGATAAAGCACATAAAGGCCAAGGTGGCGGTTGCGAAATTTTATTAGATGAGCCCGCGCGACACACACTGTAGTGGTCTGAGGTATTACATTGGGTTGGTGACCTTAGCGAGGCTCAGCGAGGCTAGAGGTAATCATGGCGGCTGATTCAGAAGTCTTGGAACATTTAGATGGCCTAATTTATTACGTTGACCCAAACTCTGTTGGGACACTTTCATTTGTTGGAGGGAAAGAACTTGTTCAGATCCCTCCAACTTGAATGCTTTTAAAAAGTACATTTTTGACCACGCGGGCTTGAAGTCAGAAGCCGAGAAGCGTGGTCTTGGCTCATCAATTGAGCTGAAGCTCTGTCGGCTTTCCAAAAGCGTCGAGGGAACGAAGGCCTTCTCCATCAATACACAGTCCCAGTGGGAAACAGAAAGTCCATTTCTAAAATGCCCTTAGCGGGGATCTATGTATGATAGAGTACGCCACGAATAGGTATTTTTCCCAAATTAGACGAGGTCGATGGGGTACCCATTCCACAAAAGAAAAAAAAATGCAATTTTAAAATGGCTTTTGCAAATCTGCAAACAAATTTCTCAAAATCCGGCGCGCGACTCACCCATCAAATTTGTTATCTTGTTTTGATGAAACTTTGCCACCTATTTCGAGATAGAAATTCTTTTTTAAAAGTTGTATTATACCGCTCATCAGGCTCCGCAAATAAAAACAAACTAAAATTTTTGGCACACATTTTTGATTGACACTTATAAGATGTGAAAATTTCATAAAGAACAAAACCGATGAGCATTATTATTTTAAATGTGTCGATGAACGTCGATCAGTGTAGCCAATTTTTGTTGTACAAAAAACTGCATTTAAGATTTAAAGTTTTGACGGCAGATGTGATTGTGGTTACCTTTCCGACCGAATGAAATGTAATTAACTTTAATAACCAATCGTGTACTTTGTTGTAAGAGGCCTTTTGCAACAAGTGATCACATGGTACAAATAATGATATTCTGGATGGCAAAAGAATGTGGGAATTGTAAAACAAAGAAAACTCGCACTTTTCTAGTTAATTGGGCCTTGTCTTAGAGTCGGTCACATTCCTTTGCCATCCAGAATATCATTATTTGCACCATGTGATCACTTGTTGCAAAAGGCCTATTGGCGGACAGAGATCACAGGTTGTATTTTGGGAACTTTGTGGCAGTAACAGGATAAAATGGAGTAAGTTGTGTATTTAAAGAAAGACAATGGGCAACAGATAAGTTAAGAATGAAAAAATACTTCAAAGAAGTTTCTTTGTAGAAAAAAAAAGATCAAGCGTGATTCTGCACATCTATTTGCATTTACAGGGCTTTTCAAAGCAATCAGTAAAACACTACGGAATAAATCTAGCTGCTAGTTGTTATAAAAAAGAAACAGTTTTAATACTACGCTTATTTATTTTTTGACTCGATTCAAAGTTTGTTTCTCCCAATTTGTATTGTCATATTTTAGAAGCTCAGGTTCAAATTTTATCAGGTTTGTCCGAGTGAATTAAGAAACTAATGCAGTGAATAATACAGACCCTTTGAAGGATTACTACACAGCAACAAGCAAGATCACCGCTGCTTTCATGTGGGGTTACAATCAGATTAAAGTGAAGCGACGAGTTTACAGTGAAAGTAGATTTGCCACGAGAAGCCACAAAATTCTAACAAAAAATAGCACAAACTTGATTTATTGTATCGTATTTGATTCGATTACAGTCACAGAGGTTTATTTTTTAATTTTTTATAGATTTTGGTGGATTTTCGTTGCTAACTACTCCCAAAACGTCTAGAATTATGTAAACACTCATCGCATCTTTGGATCTTTTCATATGTGAAAGCAGTTGTTAGTTTCACCAACTCCTGCAAAAGGTCTATTGATTAATAGCTCAAATTCCACAATAAGATAATTTTATTTCATTATGTGTTTTTTTAAATAACAATTTTAACTGCTTTTTTATTTGAATTTCAAGGAAAAACAATTAGGATACGATGAAGAACCCAAGGATCTCACGGGACATGACCTATGTGACGGACTAGCCAATACTTATGTTGTGTCTGACGATCTTGTTGAAACATCCAAATCACCGGAAATTGCTGAGAGTGAAATTCAATCGACAAATTCGCAACTTGATCAATCAGAAGGTTCTAAACCTCAAACTCTTGAGCATTATGAGAAAACCAGCAGCAGGTCTACTTCCCATTTGCCGAAAGGAAATGCTGACAAGCAAAACAAAAGTGAATCTACAGATACACTATACCTCAAGCTGGCATGGTTGGATAAAAAGTATGAAGATAAAGAAAAATTGCCCAGTATTCGGCTTGTTAAGGGCATGAAAGCAGAAAGAAAATCAGTATAGTTTCGTCAAAATGCTAAAAGCTGAATGATTTAAGAGTCTTAAGGGAGAATACTTTTTGCTAAAGTAATAACCTGCACAAGCGACCAAGGGAGGATATCCGGAAAGGGCTTGAAAGGCTTGCCATTCATACTATAACACAAATCAAAGCAGCAACGACGAACTATTTTTTTGCCGTGTGTGTCGAGTCAAAGCTTTGTGTGGCATTTTGTGACTTTTTGTGTTAAGAGAGAAAATAAAATAAAAACTATGAACATATGTTCTTGCCGATTGAGGGTCATAAATTACAAACGGTTTATTATGAGTTCACCCCTTATCTCTAAAAAAATTGATGAAATAGTGTTGCCTGATACCAGTTTTGATACAACTAATAACTGGTCACATGTGATATTGTTTTCAGATTCGGTAATATAGTTTAACTTTCTATTTCCCGTTTTGCTTTGTTGTAACGTGTAGAACAACATATGCTTAGTTGCTTAGTTTACAGAATTTGTACATTTTATCATATTCAGTAAACTGTGTTTTGCTATTGAAAAACTCACCCATTGTCCTGATTAAGTGACAAACAGCTGTATTTAACATGGGCTCGTTGAGGTTAATAGGCCTTTATATTCATGATGCAGTCTGTTGACCAATCTCGCCAGCAAGCCGTGATCCAAATTGTAAACCTGTGAAGATTTATATCCATGAACTCTTAAAGCAACGAAATTGAAAAAAATACCGGAACGATATGTTGTGAAGTTGTAGGAAGCGTGGAAGGAACTACATGCGAACGAGGCTTGGTAGTGAAACTAATCAACAGACCGTAATTGACCGGGGGAGAGGGGGGAAGTACTTTATCACGAGACCATGTAATTTGTAGGGATAGAATAGATGGAATAAGTTTTATTGAAAAACGGTTTGCAGTTAAAATTCTGAATTGCGTAATTTTACAATGTAAGCTTAACAATAACAATAATAAAATTGCCTTAAAAATGTAATCTCATTAATGTAAATCATATTCAAAGTTATTATTCATACTGAACATCGAATGAAACTGGTTAAATTGACAATTTAGGTCACAATTACGTCAGTGTGACGTCACAAATACGAATCTTGCAGCTACCTATAACTACCCAGCCATTTATTCAATTTAAACTATATACACGTACGTGTTACCAAGCAATCATACTTTCATAACACAGGAGTAAAACTTGGCGACGTCAGCCTATGACGTCATATGAAAGGTCAAAGTAGGTCAAAAAGGGACATATTTCAAAAAAAAAAAATTGCCTAATCATTGTTTTTATTTCGGTGCTAATGGCCTCAGTCAACTTTTTCTAACCAAACAAAGGTGTCAATCATGCATCAGCTGATTTGATAACTTAACAAAGAGTACTAGTTTATCAAAAAGACGATTTTAGCCAACCACAGAAACGCAAGGGTGAAAACGTTTCCTAATCAATTACAACACGCTTCCAAAGTAGTTAATAAGGATTTTGTTTCCAAACTAAACTACTAGAGTCTTTAGAAGGAGAAAATAAATTCAAAATGTGCAAAAGATCAGTTTCAAAGATTTGATTAAATCCCATTTTTGACGTACTTTGACGTTTAGAGAAACGTCACCAAGGTGTCCTTCCTGTTTTAAGTAAATGGGTTACCTGGCAACAAATTGGTGCCTAGAACGGGCTTTTGTTTTGTGTTGTTCAAAAATTACTTACCTTAAAAAACTGAGGTTTTTTGAGAACTTACTGAATTTTAATTAACCCTCAAGAGCTCTGTCCATTTTTGAGTAAACACCTTGAAATTTCAAGAAAACGCAAGATTTGTTATTTTTAGTAATTGCATCGGAAAGAACAACTCTTGTTTATTAGAAAAACATGTTTTGGGGCAGCTAAAATCTTAATTCATGATTTCCGGCACAAGTTTGGAAATAAACAGAGCTCGTAAAGGCTAATTAAAATTCAGTAACTCTTGAACAACTTGATATTTTTGGATGTGAATGATTCTTCAACAACAGAATATAAAAGAACATTCTACACACAAACATGTTGTTAAGCAATCATACTTACATAACACAGGAGTAAAACCTTGGTGACGTGAGCCTATGACGTCATATGAAAGGTCAAAGTAGGTTGAAAATGGACATATTTCAAAAAATTGGAACTCATGTTTTACATAATCAGTTTTATTTTCGTCTCTAAAGGCCTTAGTTAAATGTTTACTAACCAAAAAAAGGTGTCAATCGTGCAAAATGACGAGACCGGGGCGACAATAATAGCGAAAGGTTAGAATTTTAAGGGCTCCGCCGATGATGTGATTTTTTCTCGATTTTCAAAATTTTGGTTAACATTTTTTCATGCGCAGGGAAAAAAAAACAAACAAAATAAGTACTAGCAGCACCACATGTAAGTGATACTAGTATTATTTAAGGAGGTCCATCTCGTATAAGCCTTGTGGTTTCTTATGGTCCTCCTTGCCACTTCTGTTAATTTATGAACGTATTTATTATTTCGTGATGTGTAACTAATTGTGGCTAAATAACAACAAGATCCCAAAATATAACGAAGAGCAAGCGAACTAAACAACATGGACTTGAAAACGGTTTTGGACAAGCTGGAGTTGTTAACGGAAGAAACTAACTCGGGATTTAAACAGCTTCATGAGGACTTTGACTCCCTCAGACACAAAATAAAAGTCAGAAATAAGTGCAATTAAAACAGTGATAAGAGACCAAGAAAAGCAATGAACTACACTCAAACGGAGGTTGAAGACTCGAAGATACGTAATGACGAGTAAAGAACGGGAAGAGAAGAGCGGTCTCAAAAGCTGGAGTAATTTGGAACGTTGAGGAGGAACTTTAAAAACGTAAAGAACACCAAATTAACCTAGAACAATAAACTCGTCGGGAAAACCTGATATTTAATAAAGTCCCCGCTAGCCAATTTGAAAATTGCAAAGAAACTGTCAAAGAAATAATAAACGACCTGGGAATCAACGCTAATGAGATCAGTTCTCAAGCAATCCATGGACTCTGAAGAAAGCTTCAGATAGGATTTCGGCCAATTATCACAGGATTTGTGTCAAGAAAAAATCGCGACAGAGTGTTCTCTAAGATGAAACATATAAGAACATTACACGCAGACGCCTATATGACACAGGATTATGCTCGGGCTATCACAGGCATCCCAAGGTGGTAGTTAGTCTAATATTAAAATTTTCCCATACAAAGTCTTATGAATTTTAGTCAAAATTTTAAAAACGAAAACATTAGAAATAAAGTTCACTTACCTTGAGTTCAATTGTGTTTGTCTCTTGTGTGTATTTTGGGCGAGATTTGAGGTGTTTTAGAAAGATTTTTCGCGATCGCTATTCCACATTCTTATAAAACGGAGTGAAGGTTTGAACCCTTCCACACGCTAGTCACAATAATTCCCGTAATTCAGGCTGAATGGACTGAAAAATTGGCCGACATATCTATGAGCTCTCATTGCCATCTCGAACCCATCGGTTAACAAACGTCCGCTCAAAAAGACGATTTTCACCTCAAATTTCCACCGTTTCTTTTCTCGGACGATGCGCACTAGACGTTGCCGAAGCACGAACGGTCATTTACTGTTTTAGCGTTGGGATCACAATGGACTTCACGCCTACTTAATTATACGTTTAGGTTCATGTACTGTCGTGCTTTCCGAGGTCCCCGCTTTACCCTCTGCCATTGTCACCCCATAATTTTTTGTACTAGTCTACCTATAACCGCTGCGTCCATGAGCATTTGGTTTTCTTTTTCATTCTAGGCAAAACTTGCAATGTCAATCGCCGCAGTAACCATCTCAGATTTGCAAATAGTTTGAAGCGGGATAAGCGTGGCAAATGATATTGAGATGGACGTTAGAAATTTCGAAGTATGATGCAACGGTCGGACTTAAGAGATTTGGGTCTAACTCAAATGCAGTTTAGTTCGGCACATATGAAGTTCGAAGTTTGGCCCGGGCCTAACTTATGTCATTGTTTGACAAAAGGCGCTTATTTGACCTTAATATATATTGGTAAAGAAGCTGTAATAACCAATACCAACCCTTTTGCGGATTTTTTTCCACCCTACATTTTTAAACAGCATAAAAAGGAACAATATTTTAGTAACAAGACTTTCTTCTCAGCGCGTCTTGCAGTTCAGCATGTTTATAACATCCCAGTGTAGTAATAAATAATACTTTTAAAATCTTTATCAATGTAAAATTGAGTCTGGTGAATGGAAAAAAAAGTTTTTTAGCCGTTTCTGTTTAAATATGTGGTAATATAATTTTAGAAAGGCAATCTGAGTAGATTGCTTTACTGTTATGTAATTTACTTATGAATAGCTATTATGGCATCCCCACTTAATTTTTTTTGTTTGTAATCATCCAGCGAACAAGAAATTATAAATTTTGTCAGGGGAGGGGTGCGAGCAAGCGCTGAGAGCACAGGTATCGTAGGGGGTAGTTTGACGTGCATCTGTGAAAGTTTTATAATCTTTGGTTCGGCAAGTTCGGGTATCATTCAGTAGATGCTAATGCAAAGGGTATGGTGCCAGATACGATCAGGGACGAGGACCTTTAGGAGACAACCAAGCAGGTGTCAGAAGTCCGGACAATACGCAGCAGTAAATGGAAGTGGATCTGCCACACGCTTAGAAAGCCCAAAGAATACGTCCCTAGGCATGCTCTCAGGTGGTATCCCGCCGGAAAGCGCCGTCGTGGCAGGACGAGGAACACCTACAGGCTGAAAGTTGAACTAGAAATGAGTAAGGTAGGTTACAGTTGAAGAGAATTACAAAGGTGGGCCTCGCAATTTGGAGGATGGAAACTTGTAATGCGACAGTGAATAACAATGTGTTAAATCAGGTTATAAACCCCCTATGCTAGATCAAAAAAACAATTTTTGGGGGAAATATTAGACTGTAAAAAGATTAGTAAAAGTTAGATATTTTTGGGAATTATTAGATTTGTTGTGGCAAAATTGTAATTGTTGAGATAAAGTTACTTTCTTATAGTAGTAAAAGTAGCCCTCATTAAAACAAATCATTGATATAGATACGAGTTCCAGAAAATGTTTACTTATGTCTATATAAAGTTAGATAAT